>BQNB010028206.1:0-20946 GCA_026074375.1 Tanacetum coccineum | reverse complement strand
TCAAAAGATAAAGGCTCAAGATCAAGATCACAAAGCATGAATGAACAAAGCCATTACAAACAAGACAAGACCAAAACAAGTCAAAACATACACGTCAAAAGTCATATCTTCAACGTCAGGGGAGACAATGATAAAAGAACGAAAACTCCTACAAGAATGTCACCGGTGGTACGGAGGAGTTTGAAGAAAGAGACCTCAACATTGGGGGAGATTGTTAGCCTTAATTATATTAAGTCAAACAAGAATGTTATCGGTCTTATAAAGTCAAACTAGGTCTTGTATTGTAATAGGCTAGTCGGGTTCAACGGGCTTGGATTGTAATCTATTATTGTTCGTGTTTCGGGCTCAAAGCCCAAGTTTAGCCAAGCTCGGCCCAAGTAGAAAAGCCCATGTGCCAAGTAAATGGCTAAGGGTATAAAAGAACCCTCTCCATACATAGAGAGGGTGTTGATTGCATTTTTCACACACTTGTAACTCATTTTTCTCTCTCTAATCTAAGTTTCCTAGTTCTTTTCTCTCTACTTTTCTTTTCTTATTGCCGGCTCAAATAAAGCTTATAGAGGGCTTATTCGAGTTTGCTTATTAGTTGTGAAGGATTTATATATGACTAACAAATTACAATTACAGCGCAAACCAAACACTCATCGTAATGTAATTTGAATTACAATTCCTTCCACTATTTCAACCAAACACGATTATGATGTAATTCATATTACAATTACAATGAATTACAACGAACCAAACGGCCCCTAAGGGTAGCACATTTATTGATGTGGATTCTATCATATTTTAAAGAGAGATGATTTGCATAAAATATTTGTGTCATGATTATTACTCCTTCCGTTCAAAAATAATGTCCACCTTACTATTTATGTTTGTCCCCAAAATGTCCAGATTTTATTTTTGAATAGTAATAATAACTTGTTTTTCTACTTTACTCTTATAATCAAAACATGCATTAATTACTCATTTCTAATTTCTATATTAACTATGAGGGTAAAAATGATTTTTTATCAATCAAAACTAACATTAATTACACATATCATATCCAGATTTTGTTTGTGGGCACTCTTTTGGGGACGAACAAAGTATACCCTTAATATATACACACTCCACTAAATGATGTAAGGGTATAAATGTCAGACACACACAATTTGAATGTCCAAATCAAGAAGTGAAGTGTGCAAATCATCACTGTATTTTTAAGTTTTATAATAATATATCAACCCAATTTATATATTTAAGAATAATATGACCTTACATAATGATAAAATTAAAGTTCATTTTCATATCAAACTCTATTTGAATACTAAGAGATTAATTCACGATCTTTATCTTCATTTTGATCCGATAGATGAGGTTAAACCTAAAATTCATTTTCATCCTTTTTTACAAATATTAATATCTCATAAACCGTTAATCGTTAAGTGTAAAAAATATATCATCACGACGAGCATTTAATTATCTTTCTATAGATATGCACTTCGATATACTTTCGACAAACTTTTTTCGCCCTTTTTACAGTTTTTTTGTTTTATTACGATTTTTCGTCTTTTTTTTCTTCGTTGTTTAAACTTTTTTGAGAAATCACATGTGACTAAACACTAATATGAATGTTATAATAAAATCACATGTGATATTATTGTTAAGTCACATATGATATTAATGTTAAATCACATATGATATGTAATTCTAATGAAATCACATGTAATTCGCTATTAGTGTTAAATCACATATGATATTAGTATTGAATAACATATGATATGTAATTCTAATAAAATCACAAGTAAGTTGATATTGGTGTTAAATCACATATGATAGTAGTGTTAAATCACATGTGATTTTATATGAATATTTAAATTATTGTTTAATCACATATGATTTCTTCATGCAAATTTCAACAACAACAAAAAAACATAAAAAACGTAAAAAACATGAACCTAGGGCATACTAGCTGGAGCTAACATAGTATGATCTTATGCACAGGTTCACATAGAACCTTGCATGGAATGATTAGTTCCGCAAAACTTGTTCAAATAGTCCTCATGTTATTCACATAGCAGTCATAGGCACATAGCATTCTCCAAAATGATAGTAGTTTTGCACAGTGATGAAAACATGTTCAAAATAGATTTGAGTATCATTTTCCCTAACGAAAAAGAGTTAAAAGTGGGGCTACGAGAACTCATATTAACAAAGATGATAAGTAGCTGTGATTATGATTAAAAAGTGTATGCAATGACATCCAGACACGACCTAATCCAGTTAATGTTCGATTCAGAAATGTGTTTTCAAATGTATGATTAGGGTTGATGCATATGAGTCAAAATGTGTGTTGTACAGTGGCTTTTAATGCTATTGGTTGTGTGATGGTTGATGATTTAGACTCGAAGAAGATAAGTTGAAGTATATATGTTAGATATAATACGCTTATACTATTTTAGAGAAAATAGACAAGCAAAACAAAATAGATAATACGTAATATGTTTCGGTAATCCATCCGGTAATCCCAAGTTACGTAGTTTACATATATAGATTGTAAGAAATGACGCATTTTAATTACACAAAACCATTAAAGACATTTTATAATTTAATAATTTATAATAATATTTTATTATTTCATCTTTTTGTCGGATTTTGAGAAAACAATTTTTTGTGAAATATTTTCTAAGTATAGCATTTTTATAAAATTTTAGCATGACCCGTTCGTTTATAAAGCATTTACCAAGGTTTCCAACCTTATTTTTAACACTTCCCTTAAATCCACCAATTTCTGACAAAATGCCAAATATGTGTTTTCGTGACGTTTTATCAAAATACGTTTCTCCAAACGACTAATCTAATTATAATTTGCTTCAAACGTCCGTTTTAAACACTTAAATAGTATTTCAAAGCGTTGTTGTTAGTTTTAAAAATCCGATTTAGGCCCATTATCAAGCCCATTAAGAAAATAAGTCCAATGAATAAGCCACAAAAGAAGCCAAGACTAAGCCACGGTTTGGGCTTAGCTTATTGGGTCGTGGCCTTTTAAGCCCAAAATAAGCTATCCTTAGCTCATTTTTAAGCCGATTAGTTACGTGAGTTTCTAAACATCAACATAAGCTACAACAAAAGCCATGAAAATAAGCCGGAACACAAAAGGGTCTAAATAAGCTTACGACTTATTTACCCTTTTTGGGTCGTAAGTCATTAAGCCCAAAACCAAATATGGTTAGCTTTTTAAATAAGCCAATAAGCTATAAGTTATTTTAGTTCTTGAAATAAGCTATCAAAATAAGCTATAAAAATGATACAAGAGGTAAATAACCAAAACCACTTTCCTTGTGACTCTTTTATGTCCGAAACCAAATAAGCCCCGAATAAGCTATAAAAAGCTTTTTGTTATCCCAATTAACTAAGATCTAAGCACAACTAATAAGCTATACTAATAAGCCTACACGAACCAAATAATCTAGAAAATAGAAAGAATTTTAGAGAGAGAAAGTAGAAAGAGAAAGGAAGAATATTAGATTGAAGAGAGAGTTTGGAGGGTTACACATACAAGAAATGATAACCAACACCCTCTCTATGTGTGGAGAGGGTCCTATTTATACCCCTAGCCTTCATCTAGGCATATGGACTTTTCTACTTGGGTCGAGCTTGGCTTAAAGTGGGCTAAGAGCCCAAAACATGGACAATATTAGATTACAATCCAAGCCTGTTAATCCCGACTAGCCTATTACTTAACAAGACTAATTACGACTAATACAACCGATAACATTCTTGTTTGACTTATATAAAAATAAGGCTAACAATCTCCCCCAGTGTTGAGGTCTTCTTTGATCACCCCAATGTTGACGTTCTTGATGGAGGATATCTTGATTTGACTCTTAAGCTTTGCCTTCTTTGGTCTTGTCCTTGCCCTTTCTTATTTGTAATGGCTTTGTTCATTCATGCTTAAGATTACCGACGACATTCTTATCGGTGTCATTAATGTGATCTTGATCTTGTGCCTTTATCCTTTAACTTTGAGTTCTTGAGATCTTTCATCTTGTATCATCTCCTTGACTTGAATCATCTTGATTTGACTTTCTTGATCATCTTGTGCTCTTGACCAACATACTTATACTTGTTGCATTCTTGTTTGACTTGTATAATCATAAGGCCAACAAACTTCCCCAATTGATAATTCTTTATTTGACTTTGAAGAACTTTGATGATGAGGAAGTTTAGTATCAACAATCTTGATGCTGAATGGTTGACTTTAAAAGCTTGAGTATGAGTATGTGGTAATGAATCCGACTTCACTGGTACATGGTTGCAATACCGACGTTTGAATCTGATTTAAAAGGTTAGTGATAAATAATAGATATGGACGAAAGTGTCTTTGTCACTTCGTCGAATACGGTTGCAATAACCACGGTTCCCTGTTAATCAGTATAAATACTACCTATGATTAGATAGAATTGATATGCATCTTCTTGACAGGGTTTCACAGCTGTACTAGCCGTTCTCGTTACCGTCTCAAAGCAGACAACATGGTAAGAGTGAATCAGATAGTTACTATCTTTTTGATTAAGTCATCAATTCATATACTTGACCAAATCGATATCCAGTTGTCACAAGTTTGATTCATATAGAATCTTGCAAGTCACCTACCAAGAGCTTGTCTAATGTTGGCTCAAGTAGGATTTCCATATTCACTATGAATACTTAAGTATTACTCGGATGTTCTGGCAATATCTCAAGGATAATGCGTAGGACTCTTTGTTACAAATTGTGAATATTATGGTGTTCAACAAGTGTATTTTGACATTGTCTCCTAATGAGATTTGAAATATGATCTCTCTTGGCTATAGACTCGATTTATGTGCTTTCGTTTTAGTAATCGGAGGCTGGATCAGACTTCCACCTATTCAATATCAATAATCTCAGAATGAGATGTCAATAGATAACGTGTGTATCTCCGTGGCAAATTAGACAAGTTTCTTTTGAGAGAAACTCGAATGGCTGGGAAGGGTTGTGCTGTTGATCCCAACTTAAGATCTATTCTTTAGCTTGTAAAGATTATGTTACTTTGGATAAATCCAAAACAACAATGGTAGAAACTTTGTGAATACTAAAGAGTATGCAGAATCTACTCTTTAATACTTAGAAGAAATATTAATGAAACAGTAAACTTAAATGAACAATGATATAACCAAAAAGCTTCAATATTATTATGATGTATAATATGAGTACTCTGTCTAGTACTAGGGTTTACAACCTTGAAGTTATGTGCATGCAACTCTATGAATATGTATGATTACCATAACCTAGGATCTCCTTTTATACACCAAGGAGTCCTTTACAAGATAACTACAAATCTTTGAAGATACTCAAGATCTTCTATAATTCTAATCATATACATATCTTTCTAACTTTATAAGATGTACACTTTGAATAAGTCTATACATATCTCTTCACACGTCTTTATCTTCATGCAGTCATTATCTTCTTCTAGCAGTCTTAAGTCTTTTTATGTTTGTGTGGCCTTTTGTAATATTTAGTCACACAAAACATGTTTGTTTTGGGTAATTAGTTACATACAACTAAGTATAAAGTGACCAAAAGTGTTAATAAGTGTGGTCATATGCTGTTTAAAGTGAAGAAATGTGTATTTTGTGTAACACCCCCAAAAATGTGTCGCAGCGGAAATATGTCAAGGGGTGTTACTTCATAATACAACAACTCAAGATACAAGAGAACGACCTCTAAATGTGTCGTTTAAAAAGTAATCTCGTTGATTTTCTTGAAATTGATGTAACATTTGTCCCATAATTGCATCACAATGAAAAGCTTGAAAATAACCCAACGAGATTTGATCATTTGTATGTAAGTAGAAATCCATAAATGAAATCTTGTTAATTTTAGACTCCATTTCACATCAAGTAAGCCAAGCATCTAATTCACCTGAGAAAAACATGCTTAAAAGTGTCAACATTAAAGTTGGCGAGTTCATAGAGTTTTGTAAGTATAAATGTAAATGTTGGAATCTAATGATTTATGAAGTATATATGACCATTTCAATCCTTATAATATTCGCCAAAAATGTAAGAGTAAATGTAGAACCGAAAGAGTTTAGTGTTTATTGCTTCGCCGCAATATAATAAAAAGTGTTCAGAAATTAGTAATGTTCAATAAGTAGTATGGACAGTGATATCGTTGATTTTCCAAAATGTATGGGTCTACTATAACAGATACAGTACCACATAAATAATATCTACTGTTGCACTAAGCTCATGACACTGAAGCTCGACATCTATGTATGCAATTTAATGCAAATAAAGGCCCGTGTAGATGTTCAAACCCGTAACATCCAAATTGTTCCGACATGTATGCATTCGTGTTTCAGTACGGTCGAAACTAGTGAGAGCTACTCACCCGAACAGGGATGTCAATCCCAAATAGATCTATTTATACACTCGCGCTTCCTCAACCGGTCCTCCGGTCAAGAATTTAACAGTTCATGATAATGGGCAATGGTGGGTTATGTTACTTAGGCACATGTAAACAGGAGATGATAACCGAAAACACTTGTGTCCAATAAAAATTAACACACATTTCTCTTGTTAATCAAATAGAATTACCCATAGAAGGGATCTTTTAGTTTTATTAGTCATGGTTCTTCCTTATTAGTTTGTGTTTGTATTCCGCACAGACATAGCTTTCTATTAAGCAAGAGTCCTCTCTTGGGAGGTTTACTTGTGATTACATAGGTTAATCACCATCCTTAACAGGCAGTAAAGATTTATCTAAAGTGGGATCCAACAAGTGGTATCAAAGCTTGTTGAGAGTCTCTCATAAGAAGAATATTCCTAGATCTATTTACTCCTTTAAAATGGCAGGATCTGACAATGATAGCGATGATGCTAGTGTTCATAGTGAAGCCACCATTCCTCAACAACAACAAAACATTCAACCTCAAATCATTACCACTGTCTCAAACAACAATGCAAAGTTTCCTTATTTGAAGAAGGATGAGTATGAGGTCTGGGCTATGAAAATGGAATACTGGATCACAAACAATGATATGAATATCTGGAAGGTGATTCAAAATGGCAATAGCTTGAAGAGGACTAGAAGAGATCGTGATGGAAGGGTCATTATTCTTCCCCCAACGACTGCAGATGAACACATTGCTGTTCAGAGGGAATCAAAGGCAAGAACTACCTTGCTTCAGTCTATTCCTGATGATCATGTGGCTGATTTCCATTATATGGATGATGCTAGGGATATATGGAATGCAATCAAAGCTAGGTTTGGTGGAAATGCCGAATCCAAGAAGATGAGAAAGTCTATGCTGAAGCAAGAATTTTCAGAGTTTCAGAAATTAGTAAGCAGAGGATACAGATAAAGGATATGATACAGGATGCAGAAAGATTCTAATCAGCTTACCCAACTCAAAGGCCAAGCCTGAGGATGAAGATATTAATCTCAAGTTTCTAAGAGCTTTGCCTTCATCATGGTCTTAGGTAGCTTTAACCTTGAAAACCAAAGGTGGACTTGAACTTCTGTCTTTTGATGATTTGTACTACAAGCTAAAGACTCTTGAGGTAGATATCAAAGGATACTCTACTTTTTCCTTAAGCCAATCTGCAGGTCCAAGCCATTCTGCATTTGTTAGTACCACCAGTGCTAGCAAAAAGATGTCATATGCAGATAGTCCAAGCTATACTTCATCTACCTACACTGTTCCATCAAACTCTAAGACTGGGTCTCACAGATCTGGTAATGTAATTGAAGATGTTCTTCAATCTTTTGTTGCTGATACTGAGCCAGAACAACAACTGGCTTATGAAGATTTTGATCAGATAGAAAAACTAGATCTGGAGGAGATGGACTTAAAATGGCAAATGGCTATGCTTTCTGTTAGAGTACACAAGTTTGAGCAGAAAGCTGGAAGGAAGATTGATTTTGATAAGAAGAATCTGCTGGTTCATAAGAAGAAGGTCAGATGTTACAAGTGTCCTTCCAAAGAGGCCACTTTGCCCAGAGAATGCAGGGCAAAGGGAGGAAATGACAAGTAGAGATATTCCTTATTCAAGATTCAGAAGATTAGAAAGAAGGAAGAAGATTCCAAGGCCTTGATTACAGTTGATACATTGGTTGATTGGACAGAGCATGATGGTCAGAGTGATGGAGTTATTACTCCTAAAGAGTTTGGTATGATTGCTGGTTGTGATACTGAGGATGCAATTGGAGAAGGTGCTGCCAAAATATACAACTTGCTCACTGGAGCTGATACAAAGAAAGCCAGTACTGCAGGTGATGCTGGAGAATTTGCTCTCATGGGTGTCACTTCTGAGGTACATAACTGCCCTTTTGGTTGTGACAATAAATATAATGAACTTCAAAAGCAGTATAATGAACTTAATGAACAAAATAGTGATATTTATACTAGTTCAAGCCTAAAGAACACACTTAAAAACTTTGGAAAAACAAAAGAGAGTTCTTCAGAAAAATCAGTTGACACTTGAAGACAAGATTAAGGTGTTGTCTATTGAACTAGAAAATACAACTAATCTGCTAAAACATTATGAAAGAATAAATTCTACTACTGAGACTGCTAAGAAAGAATTACAGACAGAACTTGATAATCACTTAGTACAAATTGAAAAGTGGGAAACCTCTTCCAAAAACTTGTTCAGATTAATTGATAGTTCCATGTCTGTTAGAACAAAAGTGGGTTTGGGATTTAGTAATTATATAAGTGAAAATGAGTTAGGATTGGATGACTCTGCATTTAGTGTATTTACCACTAACTCTGAAGAAGTGGAAGGTAGACCTCTTTTCAATAGGTTTGCCAAAACTGATAGTATGAAAGTTGTGCCTCCACCTCTTTCTAGAGACTACACTCCTCTATCAGATCACATTGACTTGGATGAATCACAAATGTCTTATGGTACAAAGTCCTCAACCTCTGGTGACTCTAATTCTGTGTCTAATGACTTTGTCTCTTGTGATAACAGTGACAAGTCTTCAGAGGTCAACACAAATGACTTTGCCTCTAGTGATTCTAGTGTCAAATCTTTAGAGCCCAAGTCAAATGATTCAACCTCCTGTGCATCAACTTCCAGTGTATCCACATCTGAGAGTGAAGCTGAGATTGAGTCCAATGTTGGGACACCTATCCAAGAACCCATTATTGTTCAGGAGTTACCTAGTTTTTCTTGTACTGATAAGGATGTAAAAACTTCTAGGACCCCTTGTAATAAGAATGGTTATTTTAATAATAAAAAGGCAAGTCATTTTAGGAAAAATAATTCTTCTGCTTCAAAGTCTTGTTTTGTATGTGGTAGTTATCTTCATCTCATTAAGGATTGTAATTATTATGAGACACAATATCCTAATGATTTTGATGGTGTGGGATATCCTCAAAGGGAACCAATTTGGGATAATGCTACTAGGGTCACTCAGTCAAATCAATTTGTCCCACAAGCAGTACTTCTCAGGTCTGGCAAGGTTTCTATTCCTGCTGCTAGACCAAACCAGGTTCCTGCTGGTAGGCCAAAACCAGTTTCTACTGGTAGGCCAAAACCAGTTTCTACTGGTAGGCCAAAACCAGTTTCTACTGGTAAGCAAAATAGGCCTCCTCCAGTTCATGCTGGTAGAAGAAATTCTTCTTCAGTTACTTCTGGTTGGTGGCAAAGTACTGCTAGACCTATGACTCATTTGCCTTCACCTACAAGTTCTTATTTTCAGACTTATACACCATATGTACCTCAAATGTATTATAATCATATGCAATATGGTGGGGTGAGATGGGCAACTGCTGTTAAGCCCTCAGCAGGTTGTTCTTGGAAGACACATAGAAAAGGTTTATACTGGGTACCCAAGAACAATAGTGGATCTCACACAACTTCATGGACAACCTTTTCAGATCCACAAGGCAGACCCAAGTCATAAAGGGCTTGGGTCCCCCTTAGATACTAACTTTTCCCATGTTGTATATTGTAGGAAAATTCTTATACTGATGCTGAAGATGAAGGGATCTTTGATAGTGGTTGTTCTAGAAGTATGACTGGTAACATTGGGATGCTCAATCTATAGATACTATGATTGAGGGGAGGATTTGAGTCCAAGGGGATGACTGTTGTTGTAAAATCTTCTATAATATTGGTTTTAATTTTTTTTTTTTTACCACTTAGTTTTTCTTCGTGCATCAATATGGTTCTCCTAGTAGTTGTATCTTTCTCCTGGTAGTTTTAACTTTTTCTACTGGTAGTTTTAGTTCATCTTGCTTGTCTATAATTAGTTCCTTCTGGTAGTTAATTTTCTTTTCTATTTTATTGTATATGTTTTGTGTGTATTGGCCTAATCTTTTGCATACTAATGGTTCAAGAGGGTGGATTAGTGTGTTACTAGTGTTCTACATGGACCAGGTGGCCTTGTTTTGATGAAAACGACTTCATATTGGTAGTTCAAGTGTTCCTTCTGGTTTTACCAGAGGTCCTACTGGTAGTTTCATTTTTCCTACTGGTAGAACACTTCCTACTGGTAATGTTAATTATTCTTTGGTTGAATTTTCTTTGTGCTGGTTTTGTCTGTTCGTGCTGGTAGATTCAATTGAGTTTTATCTTAATTAAAAGTTACCATTGAAATATTGTTGGCATTTAATTCAAAGGGTTTCCTACTTAAATGAACAATTACTATTTTCTCACACTTTACAAAGCAACTTTTTCATTAAAACCCTAATTTCCAAACGGTTCAACAGACATTTAGATCATTCCTCTAAATAAATTCAATTACTACTCTCTACCAGTATCAACTTCTTATTGCGATCCACAACCAGCACAAAATCTCAACCATATTTCAACATCATCGATGGTCGCCCTAAGATACAGGGACAAACATAACAAAGTGGGTTATTTGCAAAAACCCAAAGGCAGTGATGATTATCATCAGGTTCTTGACTTCTTGAGCATTTATCATATAAGGTTTGCTCTCACTCATAACCCCACCATCTTTGACTCTTTAGTCAAACAATTCTGGTCTACGGCTACACTCAGGTCTCCTGAGTTAGGCCCTCCAGCTATCCTAGCTACCATTGATGCGAATCCCTACACAATTACTGAGGACTCAGTAATGGGTCAACTTTAATTAGCTGATGATGGTGGTATTGATGATTTACCCATTGCAGACATATACTCAGTAATGGATAATCTTGGATATGTCACTGATGGCAAGTTAAACTTTTACAAGAATAAGTTTTCACCTCAATGGAGGTTTTTGGTTCACACCATTCTTCACTGTCTCAGTACCAAGTCTGGTAGTTGGGATCAATTTGGTAGCTCCATTGCTGTTGCTCTTATTTGTCTGTCTGATAGGAGGAAATTTAACTGGTCTAGTTACATTTTTAAGGGGATGGTTAGTAACATAGGCAATGCCAAAAAGGTTTTGATGTATCCTAGATTTCTTCAAACCATTTTGGCCATAGAAACTAGTAATACAACACCATACAAAGTGTTCAAGCTTTCTAGTAAACTTTTTGCTAATATGAGGCTAAACTTTGAGGGGCAACCTATGCCACTTTTAGCTGCCATGCTTTCTCAAGCAGGTGAAGGTGCTGGGGTAGATACACAAGCTGTCCCACCACCCATACCTGAAACTATTTCTGAGCCTCTGCCTGAATCTGACCAACCTCAAGACCATGTGTCTACACCTCCAAGACCACCAACTTCTGACCCTTTCACTTCCACCAATGTGGAAGATGAACCTTTGGGAGGCTCTTTCCATGCCTCTCCACCAAGGTCCACTCCAGCTTCCCCTGCAGGTCACACCTCAGGAGGTGCTGAGGACCCTATTACTCTAACTGCTTTGTCCGCTGTAGTTTCTACTCTTGTGCAGAAAGTACATTCTTTGGAAACTGAGCTCAAGGCACACAAGCAGCTATTTAAGGATGTGGTGGGAAAGTTGGTCAAACAAGTCAAAGCTATGGAAGTGAAACTCAAAACAAAGAAAAGGAAGGTGGTTATGAGTGATTCTAACAAAGAAGACAAAGGAGAGCAAGATGTGGGTTTGGATGCTTTAAATGCATTGGCTAATGCGGCTGTGACTATTGATTCCACCAAATCTCCTGGTGGTCCTTCTAGTAATCCTGCTGCTTGTTCCTATGATCCTACTAGTGTTGTTCCTAATACTGATGTTCCTACTAATGTTCCTATTGATGTTCCTTCTGGTGTTGCTCCTACTGGTCCTTCGACCGTTTCTCCTGATAGCACAAATGTTCCTACCAGTAGTTCTATTCCTGCTGCTGAACCAATTCCTGCTAGGAGTGGTACTACAACTACTACTCCTTCATCACCTGTCAGAGATGCCAGAAAGGGAAAAGGTGTTGCTGTTGAAGAACCTACTCCAACTCAAGATAAGACTTTCAAGCAATTGGAAGAAGAAAGACTAGGTTGGGAGGCTGCTCAGAGATTACAAGCTCAAAAACTAGCATATTTGGAAAAGCAAAGAGCTGAATCTCTTATGAAGGATGCTAATTTAGCTAGGCAGATGTCTCAAGACTTTGAGATGACTGGAGACCAAAGAAAGAGACAGCAAGAGGTTCTTGCATCTGCTGCAAACTACTCAGATGCTGCTTGGGATATAATTTTGGCTCGTCTTCAAGCAAATCCAGACTTATCTTCTATAATTTTTGGCGTAGATTTTACTGATGATGATTTTGCAGCCAAGATGGTTGCTTTGGTCAATTCTCAAAGAAAAGAACTTGCTGAACAACGGGCTCAAGAATGAAGGGATAGGCCTATGACACCAGCTCAGCTAAGGCAATATATGCGAACTTATGTAAAGAATCAAGGTCCTGCTGTATACACTACTGGTTGGACAATGGCTCAAGTTCGAAAACTCTCTCCTGAACACCTTCAAGAAGAGTTTGATAAGATTCAAAGAGCTATTGCATTCACAAGGGGTCTGAAAAGAGATGGTAGTCCAATGACTACTGCCTTTTCAAAGAAACTCAAGCATGGTGATGTTGAAGTAGACGTTGAAGCTCCTTCTCACGATGTTCCACAGGAAGTAGAAGTTGAAGCTCCTTCTCAAGATGTTTCATGAGAGAAAGTTGATGCTCTTTCTCATTCTCAGAATATTTTAGAAGCTCAAGCTGAAGTTCCTTCTCAGGAAGCTTCAGTAGAGGATGTTGAAGTTCCTTCTAACATTGCTTCTAAAGTACAATAAACTGCCTCCTTACTCAAGAAGGTTGGTACCAAGAAGAAACTATTAGGCAGAAAAGGTGTTCATACTTCTCAATCTACCATTCCAATTGAAGAAGGAGATCCTGACGCTGAACACAAATCGTGCATTAAGTATGCTTCTGATGAGGATTATGCTTCTGATTGTGATACGCCTGTTCATTTATATGCTGTTGTTGACTGGGAGTTATTGCCTACGGGGTTAGGATCGATCAATGCCATCTACAGACTAGACAACTCTCGCAAGTACTTCACAAGCCTTAGGGAAATCCTTCACTTGGTCACTAGAGCAGACTTGATGACGATTTATGGCCGCGTGATGACGTTTTATCAAGATAAGAAAGCTGAGGGAGTTGGTCTTGTTCTTTGGGGAGATCTTAAGATTTTGATGGATTCACCTGAAGTGAATGATGGTAGTGATTTTTGGAAGAACCAACACACCTGGAGTATTCAAAACTGGAAGCTATATTCTTTTTCTGGTGTTCATGTGTTGGAGACAGTTAGTGGACTGGTTATACATATGTTTGTGGACAAGAAGTATCCCCTCACTATAAACCTTATCGAAAGGATGCTCGATCATCAGCTGGAGATTTGTCACGGAACAGTGGGTAATGAACTTACCACTGCGGTTCAGTTGATTGCCTTTCTCAAGAAACAAATTTCTGATTCCAAGCGTCCTAAGGTTCATGAATGGTACTGTTAAGTTTATTATATATCATAAATCTTTTTGCTATTTAAAATATATTTTTGATATATAAAGTTTTTATGTAGAACCTCTATACTTATTAGCTTTTGCACAGTGTGACATAAACATTTTTGAGTGTGCACCAAGTTTTGGATATGGAAACAGTTTTTGGCATGCTGCTTGGTTTTATTGCAACACATTTTGAACAAAAAGAGAAATTTTCAGGGTTTGGGTGTTGGTTAACCACCACACAACAAATGGTGTTCAACTCACCATGTCTCACAGACAAGAAAGAGTTGATTCACCATGAGGGTACGGCTCTGGTGTGATTCTCAAATCCGTTGATAGCTTTAATAGTTTGCTCAAAACTATAGGGTATTTAACTCACCCATGCTTCTTTTGCTGAGAGTTGAAATGGTCATCAATCCACCATGGATAATGCCCTTATTGGGAACCAAAGGATTGGCTAGTCCAAACGCAAACGGCTTTTGGTAAAGACTTAACAAATCCGTTGATAGCTGACAATTTGCTAAAAATTGTAGGGTAATCAACTCACCTTGTTATCACAACAAAGAGTTGGCTAGTCCTGAGCAAACGGCTACAGGTAAAGACATATAAAATCCGTTTATGGCTGTGATGATTTGCCAAAAATCATTAGGGTATTCCAATTCACCATTGATTCATGTTCTAAGAGTTGGACTGGTTACTAATTCACCAGGGTGATGTCATGATTCCACCAAAGAATTAGCTAGCCCAAGAGTGAGTAGCTACTTGGTAAAGGCTTATCAAATCTACTCATGTAGCTGAGGTGGTTCCAAAGTCTGTTGCTGGTTCAAGTTTTCCTGCTGCTTCTTCAACGTTGCTGCCTTTTGATGTTCAAGTTCAACAAGACTTTTGATGTTCGGTTCCAAGGCTATGAAGACCAATCTGTTTGACACAAGATCTGCTCAATGTTCAATGCTCATCATTATTAGTCTCTTGAAGGTGTTTGTATGAAGAAATACATATATGTACAGAAGTTTCATGTGTTCAAGTCAAGACTCAAGCAAATTGGATGTTGCTGTAAAGTTCATAATTCAATCCTCAAGGCTCAAGTTTGAAGATCTATCTAGAAACTAGAAATTAACTTAGTTTTAAATTTCCGTTTAGGGGAGGATTGTTGGAATATTTGTAATACTTGTTTTACTAGTAGGATATGTTGTTCCTACTGGTAGAGTAGTAGTTTCTACCTAGCAGTTATGTAGTACTGATGGCTAAGGACTATTATCATAGTTAGTCACCCACCCCCCATGGTAGGCTAAGTTTAGTTCCTACTGATAGAATACTTAGTCCTGGTAGAGTCAAATAGTTATTCCAGGATAAGATTTTAGTTAGTTAGAGATGAGGATATGCATGAGCTAAATAAAGAAGATATTCATGCATATCAATCTCACGCCGTTTTTAGTAAAATGGCCTGATTAGGGGTTCTCCACTATAAAGAGAATCCTACGCTTAAGGGAAATGGACAGATTAGAAAAACATATTTTCTCCTTGTTAATTAAGAGAAATCCATAGTAGGATCTTTTAGTTTTATTTGTCCTGTTTTGCTTATTAGTTGTGTCTATTATTTTTTTCGCATAGACATTAGACTTTCTTAAGCTTAGAGTCTCTCTTGAGATTAGCTTGTGATTACATAAGTAACATTCCATTCCTTAACGGGTAGTAAAAGATATACTCTTAGAAGTGGGATCAAACAAGTTGCTTGTTCCATCTTTAGTTGCTGCAGCAAGGGCAGGGAAGTCAAAGGTAAATACATTATTTGGACTTTATCTCCTTGTGAAACGAGATTGCTCGTTTGTAATCTGTAATTCTGTATTAACTAATTTTTACTCTTTTTTGGTTTATGGATTACAGTTTATCATCGGGGATGGTACAAACATGTATGATTTCACTTACGTTGAAAATGTTGCACATGCTCATATATGTGCTGAAAGAGCTCTAGCATCAGACGGGTCTGCCTCAAAGCGAGCTGCAGGCGAGGTAATTCATATCCGCCTTTTCAGATGAACCCTTATTCATATACTAGTTGATGATTGCATAATATGTACATATATCTGAATATATGTACTATATTCAGATGCCGGATTTATAGTTTTTTGTGCGTTTCCATGCAAAATGAGGATACAAGAGCATTCTACTAAAAATCCAATTTGAACGGTGTATTTCTTTATCTTAGTTTATATGACTAGGGGGGTAGTAAGGAACCCTTCATTAGGCTGTTTTATGAGTGTGGCTTAAGAAAAGTATGTCTAGTTTATCGGAATTACATTTTTTATATGAACATATCACGTGCTCTAATATAATGACATAATTTATCTTACATATGAAGTAAAATGATTTAGGAGGTTTGTGTGCAATTAAATGCACTTTGGAAGCAAGACAAAATTGTCACGTCTAAGTTTGATCGTTGTGCTTGGTGATATTTATTTATTACTAACTTTTCTTAGATTGATCTGCTAGCTGAGATCAGTCAATCACCCCGCATCCTCTCAGAGGTCGATGCTGCATTGAAAGCTAAACAGATGAAAACTGACGTGGATGAGTATCTGAAGGCACATAATTTTGCCTCCTAACTGTAAACGTTTGTCTATCCTTGTATTAGTGCAAGTTGTAACTAAATTGTGGTCATCCTTACAGACTCGACCACAAGGGACATCATTTCTTTCTGATTTGAAGCAAAAACTGCTTCTTTCACCAAGTGAGGCTGCAAGGGCAGGGACACGATACAATGTGCCTTTGATGAACTCTCTTGTACTTTATGTTGGGATGCAGGTTTGTTGAAGCAACCCTTTTCTTCTCTCTTTCATATGACTTTGACCCGCTTTCGTATGTGGGTCAAATGGGTCTAGCGGGTCAAAGTCATTTAATATGTATACAATATAACTTTAAAAATTGTTTGATTGTAAGTTTGCAACAGTTTAGTTTTGTAAACATATTTTAACACGAGCAAATGGTGAGGCATCTGACTGTTTCTAAAGACGTTCTAATAAAACATACCGTTTGGGTTACGCTGATGACACCCATGTTGGTTAGCAGTGTGATCGTATTTTTAGCTCATGTTATTTGCTTTGGTTTTCTCAATATTGTAACACCTAAGGGTAACATTGCAGTAACTAGCAATGCTCCCCCCCCCCCCCCCGTACAGATCATCGACTCATCACCCTCCTCTCTAAGAATATCCTGCTGAATGTTGGTGAGTGACTGTGCTAGAAGCGTTTTATCAAGATTTGTGAGCTATTGAACTTACATATTGCAACCAGAGTATACTTATCTATACTATTATATAGTAATGTCTATGTTGTAGGCAATTAGTAACACGTCTAATACTCATGATACCTAAATAAATTGTATCCAGACATATGTGCTTTATCCCGCAGTCTTGACCTGAGCAACCTAGAGTGTCTACACCCTGCGTCTTGTAGATCCACACCCACCATTATAACAGAAGAAAGTTTACAAATAGTCAAAGCCCACCGTTATATAATTTAAAGACCCGCATTAGTCTTGAGCATATAAAATGTACTGATAGTTATCGCTCAGTTGTTTAATACCTGTCTTAGATTGAACATGACATAATCTGAAGTTATGTAAATATAGCCAAGTAAAAGTGATAGCTATTCAGACAAATTCTAATCGCCCACCTCTCAGCGATCCCCCCCCCCCATTCATCCCAGTGCACTCTAAACTAAACACACACACGACCGCAACAACGTAAATGATATATCCCGTTGGCCAGATATAGAGAGTAATAACTTTAAAAATGCCAGTAGTAATACCTTTAAGACTCTAGCGGCTCTAGATCGTTATAATACTACGTAGCCAGTATTTAATACAGTCCAGCATCCTGCTCAGGTTTAGGCCCGCGCTGCCACAGCCTAGCGCTTTTAATATTGTTCGCGCAAAGAACTGTAAGTCGTGTGTATAGTATCTCTGGCGTATAGTTTACAGTAACTTCTGCTAGCAGTACATAGATACTTTACTAAGACTGAGCTATGATAATATCAAGCTTATTAAGTATTTGTAGGCGTCTGCTCGTATCACCCTCCTAACTGTAGTCATGTAAAGTCCCAAAGTAAGTTAGTGTTAATATACACGAACGTCTGTGTGCAGCGATTAAATGACATCAATGCAAGGACATTCCTTGTTGACAAGCGGGACACAAGTGTTTTATCGTTTTAGTACTGTATTTAAATAGTTGTTATAACGTATCATATACTCTATTAGATTCGTGAAATACGCGACTATCTTACGACTATGTCCTACTCCCGCCCCACCAACCGTAGAGCGTGCATACCCCGCGCCCCCCCCCCCCAACCGCGCATCTATAACATTACTCATACACAACGTCTCCCTCCGCCGCCCGAGACCCCTGCCATGGCGCACTTCCTCATTCTACAGTTGGCGGCCCCTGATACGAGCCCCAACAGATGTAATACCTGCCCAGGCTTAAGAAGTTAGTTCTTGCTAGCAGAAGCTTAGTACTGCTGTAGAATTCTTTACTGCTGGCGTATTATTAATTAAACTGTAGAGTATAATAATACCGCTAGAGTATTAATAATACTACTGGCATTTTAAGTGTTTTCATTAGGCCAAGGGATAATCATGTGAACGGTGTAGTCCTTACCTTTTGTTACGTGTATAGATTGCATTCTTTTTTTCAAGTCTGAATTAGAATGTTGTTGATAGTACCACTTTGCCTTCTATAACTAAACTTCAGTTATAGTCATAATTGAAGGTATTTACACTAAGGTAATTATCAATATTTATATGCTAAAGATTAATCGTTAATTATATGCAGATCAATAATCTAAATCTTTACCATAGGGGAGTTGCCATAACGTTATTTAGTAGCTATGAATTATTATCGATGTGTTGTAGAAGGTACGAATTCATAATTAATATTGTATCTAATACTACAAGCTACAATCATACATGACAATAAAGATTATATATTCGTTGAAATTAGTTCAGGTCCAAATTTGTCTGCAAGCACAGTTCAGGTCCAAAGGTTTATGTGATGTCTGTCAGTTTGGTACATATATGAAACTGTTAAAGGTACATTCTTTTTCTTGTACCAAACTTTTTTTGTCTGTTTATGCTGTCTTTTCATATATAATGTACTACAGGGTTCGGCTCTGCTTTAAATATTGAGACACTTGTTGCTGCTGAACACAGAGAAACTCCTATAGATGAAACTATTAAAGGTACATTCTCTTTCTTCATACAAACTTTGTTGTCGGTCTATTTTCATCTTGAGAAACAGAGAACCACTAGGTATGAAAGTCTATGCGTTCATCATTACGCTTGCTGTTTGCACATTAGGTTTAGGTCCAAGTTTCATTTTCACCTTGACTGTAATTGCCAAATGGGAGTGTAGCTCATATGGTAGAGCTCTCGCATTGCATGCGAGAGGCACGGGGTTCGATTCCCCGCACTTCCTTATTTTTTCGTTGTGTGACTAAATATTACAAAACGCCACACAAACCTAAAATTCATGTGACCATTGGATGAATAATAGTCACACAAAATACTCATTCACTTGACTTTAATCAACATATGGTCACACTTATTAACACTTTTAGCCACTTTTGGTTAACTTGTATGTGACTAAATCCCAAAAAAAACATGCTTTGTGTGACTAAATATTACAAAAGGTCACACAAACATAAAATTCAGGTGACCGTTGGATGAACAATAGTCACATAAAATACACATTTACTTGATTTTAAAAAGCATATGGTCACACTTATTAACACTTTTGGCCACTTTTTTAAAAATTGTATGTGACTAACTCCAAAAAAACAACACCCGTTGTGTGACTAAATCATCACAAACTTCACATTTATTATATATTCATGTGGCCACATGACGGGAAATAGTCACACAAAATACACATATACTTGAAGAAACCATCTCAAATGTCATATATATTATATATTTATGTGGCCAAAGGACGAACAATAGTTACTCTCAAAAATCATTCGTGTGGCTATAAAGTGTTTACGGTCACTAATACTGATTAATCCAACAAAACTTGTGCCTAATTTGTCACACATATTCGGGTTTTGGTCACTCTTTTTCAATGAAAAAGGCCACGAACTCAACAATATCACCGTAGGACACCTATGGTGGCGCGATCTTTGGTGACAAACACAAAAAAAAACGTGTGTGACTATATGCATATTGTCACACATTTTTGGAGTAACCATTACCACTTTTTGTACCAGTGTAACGTTAATTGCTCTACCTTCAAAATCGATCAAGGTTAGAAATTTGCGTGTGTCATGGATACACTCAATATAGTTCCAACCTAGAAGGTATTCAAGACATTATCTATTTGTGGATTGGGATGAATCCCATTATGTCTTGATTAAAGTTTTGAAATTTGTTAATATCTTATGAAGCATATTATTAACAAGCTAGAGATGAGAACTGTAAAATATATTTTGTTGTCCCATTTAAGAACAATTTATTGTTACTTAAATACTTAGTATTTAGAGAATTATCTCTGATTACAAAAGTAAGTGGGAGCATCTTAAAATCTTGAAGATATTCAAGAACAAAATACATAACCTTCTGAATTCACTTGCTGATGTCATACTAAGGTTAAGCATGAAAATGTCGAACCAAAGTATAATGTAACTCTCATTCATAAATCCGCAAGGATGCCTCATCAATAGAGAGTGATATTTTATTATCAATGCTGAGTAATATAAGTTAGAGGATCGGTCATAGTAAACCTGCTAACTAATAAGATGAATTATCACATCTTGAATCTGATAAATATCTTTGTATTATGAATGAAAAAATGCAATCCTTAAAAGACAATCAATGTTTTGAGCTTGATTGATCTTTCACCAAAGAGTTAAACTAGGAGGTTAGAATGAGTTTTTTTAAGAAAGGCTCATAAGGGAAAAATTGTATACATATTAATGCCTGACTGATGATAAGAGTTTTAATCTTACTCAAGGAATTGACTATGATAAGATTTTTCTTTTCTGCACGCAT
>BQNB010028205.1:3876-56884 GCA_026074375.1 Tanacetum coccineum | reverse complement strand
ATCGATTATACCATGCACTCATGGAAGTATTGATTGAAGATGAAAACGCAATGGATAAGGGAGTCGCTGACACAGTTAAAGACCACAAGTGAAAGCATGTTGATGATAAAGACGATGATGATGAAGACGATGATGATGAAGACCCTCCAGCTAAACCAAACCAGGGTAAGAAGACCAAGAGGAGGAGAACTAAAAGAGTCTAAATCTTCAAAGAAGCCATCCACCACCAAGGAAACCCCAAAAGGTAAGGCTCCGTCTAAAGGCTCTAAAACTGGTAACTCTGCTTTGGTAAAGGAACCAGTTGAAAACCTATTGCTGAGGTAATTATTGTTAGGAACACGAAAGTGTTGGTCACTTCCATAGATAACAGTCGTTAGCTCGTTAAATAATTTTTGGAAACTTACATAGGTAGTTAAACCAAGGCCCATGGATAAGCCCTCAAGCCAAGGCCCATCCGCCCCTTGTAAGTATATAAACACCTCTCCATGCCTTGGAGAGGTGGTTGGTTGGTTGTATTTTTACACACTTAATGCATTTCTTTTTCTTTACTTTCTCTCACTAGAAATACCTCCTTCCTTCCCACTTTCTCTCTCTAGTTCTTGTTGTTAAAGATTACTCATATTCTACAATTGGTATCAAGAGCCATGGAGTGGTGTGTTTAGATATTGTGTTTGTTTTGGTTCGTGTGTTTTTCTTCAAAAAAAAGGGCCTCGTCTTTTGATTTTTTTTCTTGTTTTCTAAGCTTAAATTCCACACTAAAAGATCATCTACATAGGTAGCTTTGATCTAGTATCCTTGGATATAGGTGTGTGTGCTTAGATTCATACGAAAATCTCTTATTTTGTGTCATTTTGGGTTCGTTAGCTTTATAAAGGTCAAAATCTTGATTTTAAATTTTTCGGCTTAAAAAACCTTAAAGTTTTCATTTTTCTTGTCCCTATAGGCTTAGTAACTCTTTTGGTACAAAAATTTTCGGAAAACAATCGTCAAAAACGTGTCTTTTTGAGTTTTGAAAAAGTGGGTTTCAAGAGTACTGATCTAGTTATTTCTCTGTTAGAACCGAACTAGTTATTTCACAGTTGGAACCGAACTTGTTATTCTTAGTGAAGGCGAACTAGTTATTTCTCAGCTAGAACCAAACTAGTTATTTCACAGTTGGAACCAAACTAGTTATTCTCAGTGAAGACCGAACTAGTTATTTCTCAGTTAGAACCGAACTAGTTATCTTTCAGTGAAGACCGATCTAGTTATTTCTCAGTTAGAACCGAACTAGTTATTTTTCAGTGAGAACCGATCTAGTTATTCTCAGTGAAGACCGATCTAGTTCTTTCACAGTTGGAACCGAACTAGTTATTCTCAGTGAAGACCGAACTAGTTATTTCTCAGTTAGAACCGAACTAGTTATCTTTCAGTGAAGACCGATCTAGTTATTTCTCAGTTAACATTAATTGAAACCGAACTAGTCAAGTTTAATAGAAACCGAACAACTCAAATTTCCAAATTATACGGTTTATTTCTTTGACTTGTAAAATCCCGTGAAACATTAACTAGTTTTCCCGGTTTTGTCAAGAATTGTAAAATCCCGTGTAGTTTCAAGAATTAGAATTCTTAAAAGACAACTTAATCAAACACAATTTCTTTCTACCACCGTTCGATTCGACAATAATCTTTTAACATACAAATTTCTCAATGACGACTCTTGCTGACAAAGCAATTCTGTCGGGTGCTGACAATCGTCCACCTATGTTGGAAAAAGATATATACGACTCTTGGAAAAGCATAATGGTGCTATATATGATGAATAGACAACATGGAAGAATGGTTCTTGAATCCGTTGAAAATGGTCCACTCATCTGGCCTTCAATTGAGGAAAATGGAGTGACAAAACCAAGAAATATTCTGAGTTATCTGCTATGGAAGCAATTCAAGCTGACTGTGATATCAAGGCAACAAATATCATTCTCCAATGACTACCACCTAAGGTCTATGCATTGGTTAGAAATCATAAAGTCGCCAAGGAACTTTGGGAAAGAATTAAACTTCTCATGCAAGGAACTTCATTGACGAAACAAGAAAGAGAGTGTAAGCTTTATGATGAATTCGATAAGTTTGCTTATAAGAAGGGGGAAACACTGCGTGATTTCTACTTGAGATTTTCACTGCTACTCAACAACATGAACATCTATAATATGAAACTGGAACAATTTTAAGTGAAGACCAAGTGTTTGAATACTCTTCCTCCTGAGTGGAGCAAATTTGTGACTGATGTCAAACTAGTTCAGGATTTGCATACAACTAACATTGACCAGCTTCATGCTTATTTGGGAAAACATGAATTTCATGCAAATGAGGTTCGTTTAATGCATGAACGCAACTCAGATCTGCTTGCTTTGGTTGCAACCCATCAGATGACCCAGTCTCCTTATCCAACTCATCTACACTCATACCAAAACCCTTAATTTCAACCATAAGTTTCACCATATCAGTCTCCACAGCATGGTTCACCTTATTCGTCTCAACAATACTCAAATAATCAATCAACAACACCTCTTTCAATCACTTATCCATCCAATGATTATCAATCATTAGTTCATTACAATGTTTATTCTCCACCATCATCCATTACTCAATTGGAATATGCTCCCACAGTTAACCAACAATCTGAATTTCCCTAACTAGACTCAGGTCTAATTGTTCTAGTGTTCCAGAAAGGTAATGATCCCATTGATGCCATCAATCACATGATGTCTTTCTTGACTGCTGGTGTCACTTCCCGCTATCTTACTACCAATAACCAGCTGAGGAATTCATCAAATCCTAGGCAACAAGCTACCATTAATGATGGGAAAGTGACCTTATAACCAACTCAGGGGAGACACACTTCTTTTGATGCAGGTACTACAAGGACCTACACACTAGGAGCAAGTAGAAGCAATTCTGGGAAATAAAGGACTGTTATTTGTTACAACTACGAAGGGGAAGGACACATATCCAAACAGTGCACTAAACCTAAGAGGAAACATGATGATTCATGGTTTAAGGATAAAGTGTTGTTGGTACAAGCTCAAGCAAATGGTCAAATTCTACATGAGGATTAACTAGCATTTTTGGCAGATCCAGAAATTGCAGAAGGTCAAGCCACACAGATTGTCATTACACACAATGCTGCTTATCAAGCCGATGATTTGGATGCATATGACTCTGATTGTGATGAACTTAACACTGCTAAAGTTTCTCTCATGGCGAATTTATCTCATTATGGTTCAGATGCTCTCGTTAAGGTACACAATCATGATAATATGAATAATAATATGATTAATCAAGTGGTACAGGCGAGGACATCTTCTGAACAGTCAAATGTTGTAAACCATTCGGAGACTAAAATAACCAGTGATAGCAACATCATTCCTTATTCTCAGTATGTGATTGAATTACAACTCGCAGCTGTTCAGAATTCTAACTCTTCTTCACAACAAGATGCACTGATATTATCTGTGATTGAACAACTGAAAACCCAAGTAGTTAATTGTACCAAGATAAATATGGACAATAAAAGTGGCAATGATACTTTAACTGCTGAGCTTGAAAGATACAGGGAACAAGTTAAAGTTTTAAAAGAAGGACAAAATGTTGACTTAAGGAGTAATGATAACGTTTCAGATTCAAATGCACAGTCTATAGAGATTGATTGTCTTAAACAAACTCTTTCTTAACATTTAAAAGAAAAGGAATCTTTAATGCAAACAGTTACTCTTCTCAAAAATGATTTTAAGAAAGAAGAATCTAGGAACATTGATAGAGAGATTGCGTTAGAAAAGAAGACCAAACAGCTAGATAATATTGTTTTCAAAAGAGGTCAATCTGCACAAACTGTTCACATATTGACGAAACCTTAGTTTTTCTATGATCATACCACTAAACAAGCTCTAGGTTTTCAAAATCCTTTCTATCTGAAGAAAGCTCAGCAGTTGGAACCAAATCTTTATGATGGTAATGTCATTAAGAATATGAGTGCTATTGTGATTCCCGACTCTGAAGAGACCCTAATGCTTGCTGAAGAGATTCGTTCCAAAATGCTTTTAAAACAAAAAGATCTTATGATGTTAGCAAATAAAGTCAATACTACACCAGTCGATTATGTTGTTCTTAACCAACTTTCTCAATATTTTGAAACATGATTTGTTCCACAAACTAAATTATCTGCTGAACAAGCCTTTTGGTCTCAGAATTCTGTGAATTCTCCAGATCCCACTCTTTCTAGTAGACCCACCAAAGTTGAGGTTCCAAAAGAACTTCCTAAAGTCAGCATGGTTAATACGAGTTTGAAGAAACTTAAACACCATCTTGCTGGTTTTGACGTGGTTATCAAAGGAAGAACTACGGCCATAGCTATCATTGAGGGCTCGTGGGGTTCGAACATCCAAAAGCTTGTTTTTGGGATGAAATAATTCCATTTGTAAAAGCTTTGAAGGACTTATTTAATACATTCGATCAATATTTGATTGATGAACTTTCTGAAGTCCAAAATGTCTTTCAGCAAATGGAACAGGCTGGGGAACAATATCGTTTAGAGTCAAAAATGTTTGAAGTAAAAATGAATAAAGTTTTGAACAAAAACGAATGACTCTTGGAACAAGTCATTAACAAAGATATTGTGAACATAATTATGAATTCTTCTGTGGATAATGCTTCTGTGAATGTACATGAATGTGAAAAGTGTCTAACACTTGAGACTGAGCTTTTCAACAAAAAGGATTTCGTTGGAAAAGAGATTTACGATAAACCGTTCAAAAGTTTTACCACTCTTGAAAAATATTGCATCTCTTTAGAAGTTGATACTCAACTTAATCAGGAAATTTTCAAAGGGACAATTCTGTTTCAAATCAAAGTGCTCCAAGTTTTGATCAACTGTTTGAATTAAATGAATTAAAAGCTCAGTCCTAAGAGAAAGATACGGTCATAAAGAAATTGAAAGAGAGAATTAAATCTCTAAGTGGAAAACTGAATGAGGATAAGATCAAAAAGGACTTAGAGGAGATTGAAACAATAAATATTAAATTAGATCATAGGGTGTCAAAGCTTATTGCTGAGAATGAGCATTTGAAACAAACCTGTAAGCAACTTTATGACTCGATTAAACCAACACGTATTCGATCAAAAGAACAATGTGATGATTTAATTAATCAAGTCAATCTAAAGTCTGGGAAAAGCTCTAATTTAAATGCTAGTCTTCAGGAAAAAGTTTTGGTAATTACACCTCTCAAGGATGATTTAAAAAACTTAAAGGAAAAGCTCTAGTTGATAATGCTGTTATGAAACACACTATTGATCCAGAGATGCTTAAGATTGATGTGGAACCAATAACCCCTAAATTGTTGAATAAAAAGACAGCTCACTCTGCCTATATTAAGCACACTCAGGAAGAAGCTACCGTTCTTAGGGATCTAGTTGAACAGGTTAAATCAAAATATCCACTAGATCATTCCTTAGAATCTGCCTGTAGGTATGCTAAACTAATTCAGGAGTTGCTTACAAACATCAGTAAAACCTGCCCTAGTATCAACAATACTGATGGAAAATTAGTGGTTGTGACCCCAAAGAACAAGGACAAAAGAGTTAGATTCACTGAGCCCGTCACATCCTCAGGAAACACAATCACAAAAATAGCCTCAACATCAAACCTAGTTTCTAACAAACCTATGTTGTCTTCTACAGGAGTAAAACCGTCTACTAGTGCTAGCGGATCACAGCCTTCAGGCAATACAAAGAAAGATAAGATTCAGCAAACACCAAGTAGTACTGCTGATATTGGTATTTTCATTGGCTATGCACCCACAAAGAAAGCATTTTGAATTTACAACCGACGTACCAGACGAATCATTGAGACAATACATGTAGATTTTGATGAGCTGACTCCGATGGCTTCTGAACAAGGCAGTCCAGCACCTGTTAACTCTAAAACAACACCCGAAACTCAATCTCCTGTCATTCCTAACGATGTTAAAGAAGATAATCATGACTTAGATGTGGCACACATGAATAACGATCCGTTCTTTGGTATTCCAATTCTAGAAAATGATTCTAAAGTATCATCTTCTTCGGATGTTATTCCTACTGTTGTGCATACTGCTACTCCTAACTCAGAACACGTTAACAAATGAACCAAGGATCATCCTTTAGACAACATCATCGGTGAACTCAAAAGACCTGTTTCCACAAGACTCCAACTCCATGAACAAGCCTTATTTTGTTACTACGATGCCTTTCTCACATCAGTTGAACCAAAGAACTATAAAGACGCATTAACTCAAGCATGTTGGATTGAAGCAATGCAAGAGGAGTTACATGAATTCGATCGTCTTGAAGTCTGGGAACTCGTTCCACGTCCAGATAAAGTGATGATTATTACTTTAAAATGGATTTATAAGGTGAAACTTGATGAAATGGGAGGAATTCTAAAGAACAAGGCTCGCTTGGTTGCTCGTGGTTACCGTCAAGAAGAGGGAATTGATTTTGAGGAATCCTTTGCTCCAGTGGCTAGACTTGATGCTATTCGAATTTTCCTCGCATATGTTGCTCACATGAATATGATCGTCTACCAAATGGATGTTAAGACGACATTCTTGAACGGAATTCTCCGCGAAGAAGTTTATGTCAGCCAACCGGACGGGTTTGTGGATCAAGACAATCCGAATCATGTGTATAAGCTTAAGAAGGCTCTCTATGGGTTGAAACAAGCTCCTCGCGCGTGGTACGATCTACTGTCGAAGTTTCTACTCTCTCAGGAATTCTCTAAAGGAACCGTGGATCCCACATTGTTCATCAGAAGACAAGGCAAAGATATTCTTCTGGTACAAATCTATGTTGATGATATAATCTTTTCGTCTGCTACACCTGAATGATGTGACCAATTTTCAAAGATAATGCATTCAAAGTTTAAGATGTCGATGATGGGCAAAATATCATTTTTCTAGGACTACAGATTTCACAAAGTCTTAGAGGCATCTTTTTAAACCAGTCTAAATATGCTCTAGAATCATCTAAATATGCTCTAGAATCATTGAAAATATATGGATTTCATTCCCATGGTGGAGAAATATCCAATACTGGATGAAGATACACAAGGGAAAGCCGAAGATCCTAACACACTATCGTTTGGAATTATAGCAACCACCTTATGTATCTTATAGCCAGTAAGACAGACCTAACATTTGTTGTATGATGTGGTGACCCGGTATCAAGCAAGAACCTACCGAAAGCACTTCCTTGCTGTACAAAGGATCTTTTATACACCTACGAAACCATAGAATCGGAAATCTGGTATCACACAGGATTCTCTATATGCTCTAACACTTATGCGTACGCTGAATCACGCGGGTTACAAGATACTAGACGCAGTACTTCTGGATGTATGCAATTATTGGAGAACAGACTATGTTTTGCTGGTCATCAAAAGGCAAAAAGCATTGCGATATCAATATAGAAAGCTAAATGATATTGGCCATGTCTGGCCGTGTGCTCAAATCCTTTTGGATGAATCACAACTTAAACCGACTTATGTCCGTTAGATTCCAATAAATCCAAGTATTGATAACCAAAAGCGCTATTGAGCCCTTATGCTACAACAATGTGTCAACATTCACGATCAAAGCATAGTTGACATCATTCCACTTCCACAAAAGCAAGTGGAGAATGAAGTGGTAGAGATTTACTTTGTCAACACGGAATATCAACTAGCGGACATCTTCACTAAAGCCTTATGCAGAGAAAGAATTGAATTTCTTATCAACAAGCTGGGAATGCGAAGTTTTACGCCTGAGACACTAAACCATTGGCAGATAAAGCTAAAGAATAGTGGTGGTTACCATTCTGATATCATTGTATCATATTATTAATATATAATTAAAATCCCAAAAATCCAAAACGATTTTTTCATTTTTTTAGAAAACTTTTATAAAATCAAAATACAAAAATATAAAATCTTAAAAACCAAAGAAAAAATTAAAAAATGTGAAAAAAATAAAAAGAGGTAGTCTTCTGAAAATCGATAACATTTACGGTCTTAAAAATGTCATTTAATAATGATACGAGGCTGTAAATGAAGTTCGAGCAGATGTTATCCCAAAAGCTTAATCCATTTCACAATAATAGAGATTAAGGCACGAAAATGGTAACAAAAATAGTAGGAAAGAAAAAAAACAAGGCATAACTAGACCACTAAACCCACCCCGTGGCGATTGATACCAAAATGTTTATCACCAAAGCTTAATCCATTTCAAACAATAATAAGCATACCAATAAGCAAAAAAGTAGAAAATAGAAAGAGAAAGATGGAAGATTTTATTATGAGAGGAAAACTAGAGATGTGAAGATCACACACCACAAAAACATACACACAAACAATGCAAATGTAAACCAACACCCTTTTCCATGTGTGGAGAGGGATTTCTATTATACCCTTGAGCCATGAATGGCATGTGGGCTTTCTAACTTGGGCCAGGCTTGGCTTTTCTTGGGCTTTGAGCCCGAAACATGGATAATATTAGATTACAATCCAAGCCCGTTGAACCCGACTAGCCTATTACTTAACAAGACTAATTACGATTAATAATACCGATAACATTCTTGTTCGACTTATATAAACTTAAGGCTAACAAAAGGCAATGCGCGAAGAAGTTTAGCTCTAGTCAACCGCTGGTTTGTTGGATCAAGACAATCCGAATCAGTGTACAAGCTTATAAAGAAGGCTCTCTAAGGTTGAAAACAAGCTCCCTCGCAAGCGTGGTACGAATCTAGTTGTCGAAGATTCTCTCTCTTCAGAATTCTCTAAAGGAACCGTGGATCCCACATTGTTCATCAGAAGACAAGGCAAAGATATTCTCCTGGTACAAATCTATGTTGATGATATAATCTTTTTGCGTCTACTACACCGGAATTATGTATGACCACTTTTTCAAAAAATAAATGTGTTCAAAGTTTAGAGAATGTCGATGATGACAAAATTTCACTTTTTCGGACTACAGATTTCACAAAGTCCCAGAGGCATCTTTTTAAACCAGTCTAAATATGCTCTAGAATCTTTGAAGAAATATGGTATGGAATCTAGTGACCCCGTGGATACTCCCATGGTGGAGAAATCCAAACTGGATGAAGATACACAAGGGAAAGCCGTAGATCCTACACACTATCGTGGAATGATTGGCACCCTTATGTATCTTACAGCCAGTAGACCAGACCTAACATTTGTTGTATGCATGTGTGCCCGGTATCAGGCAAAGCCTACCGAAAAGCACCTCCATGCTGTAAAAAGGATCTTTAAATACCTACGAGGAACCGTAAATCGGGGACTCTGGTATCCAAAGGATTCTTCTATTGCTCTAACAGCTTATGCAGACGCTGATCACGCGGGTTGCCAAGATACTAGACGAAGTACATCTGGAAGTATGCAATTATTGGGAGACAGACTTGTTAGCTGGTCATCAAAAAGGCAGAAAAGCGCTGCGATATCCAGTACGGAAGCTGAATATATTGCTATGTCTGGCTGTTGTGCTCAAATCCTTTGGATGAGATCACAGCTTACCGACTATGGCCTTGGATTCAATAAAATTCCAATGTACTGTGATAACAAAAGCGCTATTGCCTTATGCTGCAACAATGTTCAACATTCTCGATCAAAGCATATTGACATCAGATTCCACTTCATCAAAGAGCAAGTGGAGAATGGAGTAGTAGAGCTTTACTTTGTCAACACGGAGTATCAACTAGCGGACATCTTCACTAAAGCCCTATGCAGAGAAAGAATTGAATTTCTTATCAACAAGCTGGGAATGCGAAGTTTTACGCCTGAGACACTAAAACAGTTGGCAGATGAAGCTGATGAATAGTGGTGGTACCTATTCAAATATCCTGTATAATATGTATATATATTACACACCATAAAAACCAAAAAGATTTTTCATTTTTAGAAAATTTTTATAAAAACAAAATACAAAAATATAAAATTCATAAAACCAAAGAAAAATGAGAAAAATATAAAAAGAAGTAATAATGGTATGTCTTCTGAAAATCGATAACATTTTCAATCTTAGAAATGTCATTCAATAATGATACGAGGCTGTAAATGAAGTTCGAGCAGAAGTTTCAAAACATGCCAAATGGCTTCCTATTACTTGACCTCTCAACGAGAATTTATTCTTGGACATGGTCTACTTTATGACCATGCAAAGGCTTGTGTTTACTTTGCAACACAACCCGTGCTTCCTATAATTCCATAAGTGTACGAGTCAGTGCACTTATGTGTTAAAATAAGAGAAATCTTATTTTGGTGTTTGTTTTTCATTGCTTCATCAGAAAATGTTTTCTCAAAGACATTTGACTTCTCAAACAATGACTACAGTTCTTTAAATATAAAATGGGTCACTGTTTGAGGGGGAGAAAATGTCAAAAATCTTCTTCATAATAATAATGAGTTTCAGTGGAAAAATGTTTTAAACAATAACAGAATATCATTTAAGGAAAGATAATTGAGCTTACCTTTCGTGTGCCTTATATGTTATGTGTTTATGCCTTTAGGGAGTATTTTGCATAAATTAAGTCTATAGGTATGATAGTTTAAACATTATGGACTTTTTGTGCTACTTGTTTAACTTGTATATGTCTTATAAAACTTAAGTAAGCAAAATGGAAAAAGTATAAAACTACAGGGGTTAAATATGTAAAAAAAATTAAAAAATACCCTATACCCCATCAGTCCCACCCCGTCCCCTGTTTTCACAAACACACACTTAACAATATTTTTTTCCTCCCTCACTATAACTTGATCGCCATCATCTCCATCTCTATCACTTGTTATTTTCGCATCTAAGGTATAACTACAAACTCGTTCTACACTTCCTATACATCTAAAACCTTGAAGGAATTTTTGATTTCACCATTTTTGAACTTGAAGAACCCTAATTTTCAAATTAGGGTTTCTCAAAATCAAAAGTGTTTAAATCTTCAAATTGATTGAGGGGTTTTGATGGCATTGGTGTGTAGAAGCTTTATTTAAAGCAGTTTTTATGGGCTTAACATATGAATAAGATATGATCGATTGTTCGTTCGCATATTCGGGTTTTTGGGTTTTAATGTTTATTGTTAGTGGGTAAAATAATGAGAATGTAGGTTATGATCACTTGATTGTATTTGAATGTTTTAAAGAGCATAAACATGTATAATCTTGAAGAATTGATTTATGTTCTTGCTCGGTTTGAATGCGTATGTTTCTTTCGTTGTTGTTAATGAATAGATTCCATGTTAAAGTGCTTCTAAATGAAAAAAGGTGCTAAAATAACAAGTGTGAATGCTAAATCATGTTTGTGAATTATTTGAGAGAACCCGAACTAGTCGTTTCACTTTGGGAACCGATCTAATTGAATCCCTTTAGGAACCGATCTAGTTAAAACCTTTGGGAACCGATCTAGGTAAAACCTTTGGGAACCGATCTAGTTGTTTTCTGTAAGGAACCGATCTAGTCGTTTTCCTTAAGGAACCGATCTAGTCGTTTCCCTTAAGGAACCGATCTAGTCGTTTTTCCTTAAGGAACCGATCTAGTCTTTTCCTTAAGGACCCGAACTAGTCGAATTACTTTGAGAACCGATCTAATCCTGTCCATTTGAGAACCGATCTAGTCAAATCACTTAAAGACCCAATATAGTCAAATCTCTTTGGAAACCGATCTTGACAAATTTCTTTGGGAACCAAACTAGTATAAATCCTTGAGACCCGATCTAGTTATGTTCTTAAAGGAACCGATCTAGACTAGTTCTTATAGGACCTGATCTAGTTGTTCTTAAAGGACCCGATCTAGTAGATTTGTTTAAGGACCCGATCTAGCTGTTCTCATCTAGTGAAATATTTAATGAAACAATCTAATAGATTTAGACCAAAAAAACACTTAAGATCAAAATTCCAATTTAAAGGCAAATTAAAACTTAACTTAGCAGACTAATTAAAGTTGGTTAATTATGCTATCTAATTGAGTTAAAATAGGCTTAAAAACAAGGTAAAATCAAGGTTAACTAATAAAAAACTTAGGATATCTAAATTCTCTACTAGTTAGAAAAACCATGATTCTTGAATTGTCAAAGAAGTTACCTTAATTCCTTAAGCACATAAATCTATCTAAGTTGCCATTCAGAGGAATATATCTTTTCAAGTGCTAAAAGTCTTAAAGGTCCTAATTTTCACATCATGATGAAACATAAAACGTTCACATAAAAAGTCTATATAGTTATATATAAACTTGGTTATATAAAAACTATATTGATTCTTTCTTAAGCAGAACCATGGACATCACAAGAGATCAACAAATTGCATTGGATGACGCTTTAGTCGCTCCTTCCAACCGACTCAAGATTGGCAAAAGTAATATTTGACTAAGCTCATACCTCAACTCCAAAGAAGCAACTCTTCAAGTGGTTTATGGTGTGTTGAAACTCACTCCGTTTTACAAGGCATTCCAGATCACAGTGGATGTTCTAGAAATATACATGCAAGAGTTTTGGGCCACTGCTATAGTTCATCATCACTCAATTTGTTTCAAGATGAACAATAAGAAAGATATTGTGAATCTTGAGTACTTCAGAGAAATGCTTAAAATATGCCCTAAACTCCCTAATTAGCAATTCGAGGAACTACCCTTTAAAGAGGAAATTCTCACATTTCTCAAAGATCTCGGTCACAGTGGAGAGATAAAAGTGATCACTGATGTCAATGTCAACAAGCTGCATCAACCCTGAAGATCATTTGTTGCGGTTATCAACAAGTTTCTGAGTGGTAAAAGTACCGGTTATGACAGTCTTCGACTATTTCAAGCTCAAATCCTTTGGGGTATGTACCATAAGAAGAATATAGACTATGCCTACCTTCTGTGGGAGGACTTTGTTTATCAAGTAGAGAACAAGAATGTCAAGAGCAGTAATGAGATGTACTACCCTCGCTTCACCAAAGTCATCGTCAACTTCTTCATGACTAAGGATCAATCTATTCCAAGAAGGAACAAGGTAAATTGGCACTTTGCCAGGGATGACTACATGACACACAGCTGTATGGTGCCATTTTGCTTAATAAATTAATGAATGAAGCCATCAAAGATTTTGAATCCTACAAAGAATACTATGCCATTACTTCAGGAGCTGAACTACCAAAAACAAAATCAAGTGTCAAGAAGAAGCAAGTTGGATCTGACAAGTCAAAGACTCTTCTAAATGCTAAAGGCAAAAGACTCAAAACTTCTGCAAAGGCGGCTAAAACTGCAAAGAAGAAGCAACCTGCAAAGACGTCTAAAGCTAAAGGTCTAACAGTGTTATCTGAGGTTGCTTTAACAGAAGCTGAACAAATGAAGCTAGCTATAAAAAGAAGTCTAGAAACTCATAGCTCTCACGCCGGCGGCTTAGGTGCAGATGAAGGAACTGGTAGCAAACCAGGGGTTCCCAATGTACCGAAATATGGATCTGATGATGAGCAAATCTCTTGGAAGTCTAGTGACGAAGAGGATGATGATGAAGTAGGCACGAATGATGATGATGATGATGATGATGATGATGACAATGCAAACATCAAGAACAGTATGAGCATGTCGGTCCAGAAGTCACAAGATCACAAGAAGGCAAAGATTACAAGATGGCGAAAAGAGATTATGCTTGGTTGATGATCTTAAGAAGCTTAAAGATCGCATACAAGTCAAGAAAAAGATACAAGCTAAAGCCTAAAAGTCTAAAGATTGCTACATCAAGATTCACTAAGCTAAAGAACATGATTAACATAGACTCGAGCTAAGATTTGAAGGACATTCATAGAATGTAGAGCTTAAGTTTTTGTAAATTGGAGTGACCTCCCTTAGGGGGAGATTGTTAGGAATCCAAAAAAGGATCGGTCACTCCATGTATTTTATGTTTCTAGCTCGAAGTCCACAAGTTTATTTAGTAAGCTACCGGGCCAAAGTTAGGAAAAGCCATGGAAAGGTCCATGAAAACTAGGCCCATCCATAGCCGACCCTAAAAGGATATTTATACACCTCTCCATGCCTTGGAGAGGTGGTTCATTGCTCATTATTTCACACACTTAATGCATTTTTCACTTATGTTTACTTTCTCTCTCTAAAATGTTCATCCAACTACTCTCTCTCTAAAACTACCTCTCTTTCCCTCATCAAGTATGTTATTAGATAGTCTTCACTACTTCTTCTATCGAGTGAAAGAGAATAACACTCGTATTCTCTAAGAAACGAAGTGTTATAGATTAGTGATTTCTCCTCTCTTCTTCTAAGATCCAAAACTCTATTATGATTATCTTGTATGTTTGTGTGAATCGGATAGTGTGTAAATCCGATATTGTAAATCTTGTGATTGGGTAGTATTTGTAAAGTGGTAGATTGGTTCTAGCTAAGATTAGGACTCGAAATTTAGCTTAGTTTCAAAAAATGACGTAAGCGACGTGTAAATGGTTTTCTCCTCTTGAAGGGAGCTTGTTGACATAGTGAAATCTCGAGTCGGATACTCGGGGAGTGGATTAGGGCAAAGAAGAGCTTCGTAGATGAACCACTATAAATCTTGGTATCTTGGTTTGATCGTTCCTTACTTTGTCGGTTTATATTGTTTGTGTAGTTATTAAAAGTAGATAGTTATCTTGAGTGGTTAATATTGTTGATTGATTAAGCATATACTCGAATCTAACAATTTTAGAAGTAAAATTTTAAAAAGCTAATTAACCTGTAAACTATTCAACCCCCCTTCTACTTTCTACACATTGTACTGCGACTCTCAGTCATCCATCGCCATCTCGTGCAATCCAGTGCAGCACTCCCGCACCAAACACATTGTTGTCCACTATCACTTTATCAAGGAATAGGTTGAACGTGGTATAATTGAACCGTACTTTGTCAGAACTGAATACTAGTTAGCTGACATGTTTACGAAAGCTCTTTCACAAGAAAGGTTTGAGTATCTTGTTAGAAGACTTGGTATGAAATGTTTGACTCAAGCAGAACTGAAGGTTCTGGCAAATGAGACTGCTTAATATTTCATCAAACATCGAATTGTAAATATTTTTGAAAAAGAAAATACAAAAATATAAACCCTATAAAACCAAATACAAAAATAGAAATCTTCCAAAAAGAAAATTACAAAAAAATTAGAAAAATCAAAAAATTCCAAAAGAATCCTCTCAACATGTCTCTTGGAATCAATAATATTTATGTACCTAGTGTTATATGCCATGTTTGCACATAGTATCATACGAAAGAGAAGGATTAAGAGAGATTAGACTCGAGTGTATTTTTCATCATTTTCAAAGTTTTCATTAACAAAGGAAAAAGAGAAGGGAGGTTGAGAGGAGAGGAGATTACAAATGTGTAAGACTTGTGTAATTACCTCTAGTAAGGGGTATTTATACTTATCGACTATTCCTTCTATTTTTCTTACCTTTGTCTAACTTGGTCAACATTTACTTATGTTTGACTTATTACAAGATAAATACAAACTAAACTAATATTCTATACAAGACCAATTCTTTATTAATAATAAACACTTTTTATATTCCTAACTATCTCCTCCTAAGGATTGATTATTACTAGTACTTCATCGCTGGTGGAATTGGTCTTCCATTAACGAACGACTCCCACCTTCTCATCTGCTCATGATGCCTTAGACGCTTTGTTATTTCTCTTTCGAACGCTTTCATCAAGTCAAGGTCTAATTCACCTAGCAGTGAAGCCTTCTTCTAAAACTCAGTCTCAAAGATCTTCAACATTACTTCCTTCAAGACTCTTTCTAGTGTAGCATCACAAAACTTTACAATCTCTACAAAATACATAACCCTTTTCTATTCTTTGTTGTTTAAGTAAATTAAACCTGGATTTGGTTTATCTACTATAGAGTAAGGATCACGTGCTTCAATACCAGGGAATATCAATGTTGGTGCGGTTAAGTTGATCCTGATCTGGTAGCTTTCTATTCTTAACTAAAAATTATGAACTCTCTCCCAGATTACACAGCTCCTGATGAACGTCATCAAAGAATTCAACAACTTGTTTTCACGGAAGTTGACATTCTTTTTCAAGCAAAGATAGTACATGTCTTCAATATCATTCTTGTTTAGATACTTGAAGTCAGACTCAGAAAAGCTATCCGGTTTGACGTTTTCTCTCATCACAATGATTTGATCCATATAATCCAGCCCATGTTGTTATTCAGTAGTAATTCTGAAAACTTCAACAATCCTGTGATTGGAGAAATATTCTTATGTATTATCTCTAACTTTTATTTAATTAAGCTTGTACATTCTCTTGTGCCATGAATCTTTCTAGTGTTGAATCGATAACCGTGCTTCTTCATTGAAAGTCTTGAACTCTTTTCAAACCCAATGATTCATCTTTTCTTCTAAATCATCTTCTAGAAATGAATCAGTGTGTATCTTATGGAGTGAAAGAATATATTATATCATATGTATCTATTGTTTCTTTATTCATCATTTGCCTTTTCGCTCCTTTCTCCCCCTCAAGAGGAGCATTATCTTGATAAGAATCATCGTGACATTATCTGTTGATGACATCAAATAACATCACTTTTATAGCATCATCAATCCCATGTAAATTACTCATTTTGTATAATTATTACAATAATTGATACTTAATCGTTTATATTTGAGAATTGCAGTAATTATGGAGTACTTTGTGAAGATTAGATAAAACGCATGCATTCTGGGAAAATGCTTAAATTGAAGAAATTGAATGAATAATGTTCTGAAACCAAATAACACGTATCCATCAAGGAAGATACGGCGTATCCGTTTCTGCAATTCACAAGAAACCACAAAGAATAAAGACCTATATGTCGTATCCAAAAGACCTTAATATGCCATATCCAAGATATAGTAATTAAATATTCTGGAAGATATTGAACGTGGTCCCTACTCCAAGAAACCCCCAATACACCGTATTGACTTCAACCAATACGGCGTATCGAACGAATTCCAAACATTATAAATAGAAAACCTAAATACAAGTTTTAGGTGTGCTTAATCATATTTTTGATACCATAACCACAAAGGTCGGTTTTCAGAAGTCAAGAGGAGAAGAAGAGGTCAAGCAAAGCTACTAATTCCATAGGTAACACCTTTTAATCATTCGATTTTTGGTATCATTCGTTTAACTCGGTTAGTTTACCTTGGTTGATTGATTATTCTTGTATTAATTACAATGGTTAAGGGCTAATACCCTCGGGTACTAGCCATGATTATGAAGATTTAAATGTTTAGTTTGTTTATATCGACTGCTTAATTTATCATTGATCGTTGTTTATGTTTATCAATTTATACTTGTTTACGTGCTTTTTGTATGAGGGACTCTATCATACAACTGGATTTGTGATACTGACAAAGTTTAGATATGATGCCGGGATGGCTCTCCATATAGTGATTTATATATCTAGAATAATAGGATCACAAATAATGTTGTATCTTTACCTTCGGTTTATGTGAACAAGTTGGACTAGCAGGTGACCTGGGATCAACAAATAACGTACTGATTCCTTTGGTAAAGACTTGGAAAATGGACTACTAGAATATAAATTGCCATTAAGCAGTAAGTGGGTAAAGTCTCCATGAGCTGGGGTTTAATAAGATCACCATTATTAATCTCCTAAGATAGATTATAACCAGCGAATAGAATGCTTTATGCAGATGCGGTTAATTATGCCAGAATTCTATGTGTCTAGGTTTTTGGAAGAAGTACCGCCTAAATCTTGGAATGATATGCCGCCTCAAGATAAGCACTCATTGCACTAAAAAAACCAGCATTTTAATTGGATTAATCATGGTTAATACAGTTTTCTTATAATTGGCTAGACCTGTAACGACCCACTCCGGAAAGGAGGCCGAAACGTCATAATCATGGTGTCATATCAAAGCATAATAAAGGCTTAAGTCATTAATGATACATTGGACAAGGTGGAAAGCCAGGAATCATAACATCGGCTCCCAATATGAGATCCAACATGGAATAACGTTAAAAGAAGTCTAATGGACGAAACATGTGTAAAATATAGTCATAGAGCACATCAAAGTGTCTGCGACCTAAAGAAAGAAGCTAAACAGTTCACTTCCTAAGCACACACTCTCTCATGCCCAATCTCCACTCTAGGATACCTGCCGTATAAGAAAGAGAAGAAATAGGTGAGCATAAAGCTCAAGTGAACGGTTATAATAACAATGTAAGCAATAAGTATGAATCCTGGATAATAAGTATAAAGCAGTGAAAGATCATGAGTGTCAAGAGGAAACCTGGAGAATCACATCATGAAGGAATAGGAAATAAACCATTGTATAACATGTAACGTGGTAAGTCAAAGATGTCATGTGGATATCATGGTAGTATACAACATAAATAATAAGGAATGCCCACGTGCTCATTATAATCATATACATGTCTCATAAATAATGTCGTGAATAACATGATATAATAGAGGGGTGCCTCACATGTAATAGAGGGGTGACTTTATTATAATATGGGTGGAGGGATCAACGCTCCAATGTAATGGTGTAGAGCAAAACCAACCAAATCACCATGAACGTGTAAACATGTAAACTAGGATGCACCCATACGCCCCTGAATAATAATGGCCAAACATGAAATATAATCTGGTAACATGAAAAGGGACGCCGCGTGAAATCACTCTCAACGCGAAAGAGTCGTGACACAGGTGCCTCATGTGTCACGGTCATGGTACCTCCATGACTAGGTGGTAAGTCATGTAAATCATGGTCATGCGTATATATAGCTCGGGCAATAGAATAAGTCTTGAAATCAAACATGTAAAGGATCATGGCAAAAGACATAAAAATGGGGAAGCATAGCAGTTCTGGGGATGAATCATGAAAAGAAAGAATGTCCTTACTGAAAGGACGGAATATCCGTACCTTATGTCCAGCAGTAACGGAAAGAGATGGATAAGAAGATGGAAGCTACTCCTGCTTAATGCGATCTACATGTTAAAGGACATATATAAGTTACTTGTTCATGATTAAGGTTACTTTCCATTTTTTGTAACTTTCTATTTTTAGTAACTTTCTATTTTTAGTAACTTTCTATAATTAGCATGATTCCTTGATTAGTACGTTCCATGATTAACATATTCCATGATTAGTATGTTTCATGATTAGTATTCTTGTTATATTGGGTACTTTCCAAAAATAGCAGCTTCTAATTATAGTAAGTTTCCAAAAATAGACTTTCCTTAATTAACTTTCCATAAATGATAACTTTCCTGATTTAATAAGTTTCCATAATTAAACTTTCCAAAAATAGACTTTCTAAAAATAGACTTTCCAAAAATAGCAGGTTTCTATATATAGTAAGTTTCCATAAATAGCATGTTTCTATAAATAGCAGGTTTCTATAAATAGTAAGGTTTACATAAATAATATCAAAATGACATTTTCTACCCCCAACTTATTTTATACAGAATATATTAAATATAATAACATGCTTAAATCAGACCCCAAAGTTTCAGAAATTACAAAACAAGTCCTTATACTTTTAAATAGCAATTCGGCTAACAAAATAATTCACAAAACCCTAATCAAATTTTCCCCAATCACAAACACAATTATTTACCAATCATTGGCATTAATTACACCTGGAAAAAATAACAAAACCCTAACCCTAATTCATTTTAACCATTTTTCTTCCCTTTTTCCTTATTTTCGAATTCGGTAAACACATTTAAATCTCCAATAATCATTCGAATTATTTATAAATTATTCCAACAATTTTTCTGAGTTATATGAGATATGTACAACCTCAGAAAAATATAAAATAAATTTTACAATTATTTTATATGCCGATTTCATTTTCATTTCTAAATTAGGGTTTTGAATATGTTTCAATTTATAAAATCAAAATAAAGTGCATGAACATTTCGACCCCAAAACAATACCAAAAATCGAATCAAGCACTCCCAAAGCTTCCCACTATTTTCCCACACTCCTTAGCCTTCAAATGATCTTAGAAAAATCGCACAAGTCCTGGAAAAATTTATTGTGCCGCCACTTAATTTATTTAGGGTTCGGTGGTATTTGTTTTTAGAATTTAGTAAAATGAAAGTGAATAAAAGATATACATAAGAGTTTGGCCGAGTCCTAGGGCATTTAAAATGGAATAAAATCAGGTTTTATTATTTACATAATTATTATATATTTATCCATATTTTATTTAATTATTTTTGTAATATATAAATTAATTAAATACATATATAAATTCGGCATATATACCTATAATAATTTTAATTATTTTCCTTGTATAACATAAAGTATTTTAAAAACTACAAAAATTTCATAATTGCTGACTTGTTGCATTTCATAATTTTAGCATTAAAATGAATTTATTTAAGCTTTTATGCATTGTTTCTTTCATTAGGAGGTGCATTTGGTCATTTACTCTTATGAGATTTTTTAAGGTTTTATTACAATTCATTGATGAACATGTAAAAATTGAAATTGGGGATTTTCGATTTTTCTTTCAATTTTGTACAATGTGGGACTATTAGGATACAATGTATAACTAATATGCAACCCGTTAAATACATAGGATTGCATTACATTAGAGAGATTTGACGAAAAATTAATTGTCGAAACAAAAACCCTAATTTTTGTTTTTCAAATCACTCACAGTTTAGGAACATAATAACAACTGTTGTTATGCAATTGTAATACATACTTAAAAACGTTTTCAACACATGCATAGTGATCTCATGAACAAAGGTCAGATACATAAATTCATATTTATTTTTTGACATGTTGGATGAGCAAAATTAACTAAGGACGTTTGGATTAAACTCTTAAATTTTAATTTTTTAGGTCGAGTTAATCGTATACTCCTACATTTGTTACATATAAGGCACACACTAGCACGGAACTAAAAATATCAACACATGTGTAAAGATATTAAAATATGATTTGATTGTTTATTTTAGGTAACAATCCACAAATTACTACACTAATCATCAAAAGACCCAAACTACATTCCATTCAATATCAAATGAATTGGAAATCTACCCTTAACAAAACACAATGGCTAGTCTTGAAAAATGATACTTTCATAAGGGAAGGGTTGTTAATCAAATTTTTGAAAACATGAGTTCATATCCCGTGCTAATTTGAATCAATTATTTTGATTTTGTTACGTATAACATAAACGGACAAATTCTTCCTCGTTTTGTCTCGAATTCTATAGTCAACTATCCTTTTATTATAACATCACGGTCAGTTTGTGGTCAACTTTGTTATACCAAGTAAGTCATATCTTCTCTCACTCTCGAGGAAATTCGGTTCAAATCTTAAAAATACCATTCAAAAGGTCAAGTGTCACACACAGCCATGTGGTCACTCGACTATCTTGTCAATAAGTGTTCCGAGGAAATGTCGTTATAAAAACCACCATCTTCCCAAATTTTCGCAAGTTTCTTTCATTCAAATTCCTCGACAAGGTCAAGTCACTCGTACTAAAAACAAGAAAACCATTGTCGTCGACAAAAATGAAATCTTAACTCGCGAAATTCAACCACATATGAAACCATGGGTTGATATCATTCGTGAAAACGCCATTTTTCTAGGAGGTCATAAGGATCATGTCTCCGCGTGTCTTTGTCATATGCTTTATTGCATTGAAACCTTCACTCGATACAATCTAGCATTTTTCATTCTCAAAAGAATGGAAAAGACTCGAAACAAACCTAAGGAACTCCTACCTTATGGAATGCTTTTGACTAGATTGTTCAAACATGTTGTGTCCGTCTTTCCTGAGTTAGCAATTGATCACTACATCTCACATGATCGAGTCATGCATCCCCTCGCTCCTCATTATGAGCGAAAGACGCGATCGGATCATGGCAAGAAAAGACCTCGTGAATCAAATGCTAGCTCCTCCTTCACCACTTTAAATCATCTATCCTCATCTCATCCTTTGGATGATACCATTGATGAAAATGATGATGAATCATTTCATTCTAATTCTTCCTCTTCGTCCTAAAACATCTCCTCCTCGTCCAATATTGTCTCTAAAGTTCGTCAAAACCCTCCCCATGAAAGTCATAACTTGAACACCTATCTATCTGAAACTATAAATCTTCAAACTCAACAACGAGATGCACACCGGGAAGGGTTAAGGTCAATTGGAGAAGCTCTCAAGAACATGATGGGTGGAAAACGGAAGTGAACATGTTGGCATAACTATTAGAGACTATTATTATTATTATTATTCTTATTTAATACATTATGTTTTTAATACATTATTAGGACTAGGAATGGAAAATGATAATTACATTAGATTTGGATGACTCTCTCCATTTTATCACCTATCAATGCTTTATGATTAGCAAAATTTATGAATATGACATGCGAACAATGCTACTACTTACTAAATGATTTGTATGCTAGTTTAGGACCACATATTAGTGATTGAATTAGTTGATTCTTGAATTTGGTAGATGCCTAAATCACTAGACTTAAGAAAATGAAAAACTAAAAATTTTCGTTTTTCTAGAAAATGGACCCTATAATTACCCGGCGGCCTCTAATATATTTGGGACCGCCTGATAATATGGGACCGCCACCAGGGGGAACGAAAATTTTAAATTTGCCTCTTTTTCTGTATCTTTGACCCTCTTACCTACTTTCTCAAGCTGGCATTTCCCTGCTTAGCTAAACCATCTTTTGCATCCCCTTCTATCTAAACCATGCTTTGCCATTTTATCCTATCTTTCCTATTATTTAAATCATCCAATTCTCATACTTTACTACCACCTTCACCTTCTTCATCCTCCTCTTCTTCATCATCGATGTCTTGCTCAAACCACCATTCCAACTTCTCTAGAAAACCAAGAACGTCGGTAAGACAATTATGGAAACGCAAAACGTCCACTCCAAAATCATCACCTTCTTCTAAAAAAGACTCATCTCCACTTCCTCCAAGAGTCTATTTACAATCTCCTTCACCACCATCATACAATCCCTTAAGAGATCAAATGATCAACCAACTTCACAACATTTCCACCATACTTGATTCACACACTAACTCATCCAATGCCTACATTCATGCACCACCGCAACTAATTCATCCTCCTTTTCATGCTCAAGTTGAATTTCACTCAAGTTTTTGTCATTCTTGCAAGTTCTCTAGACACCAATTTCACTTCTTGAGAAATGAAATCAACTTCATTCACTTTCTTCTCACCTGTCCAATACCTCAAACTCGCACCCCTTCAAATCACGTGTCACCAACCCCCTCCTTTTCCCTCTTTAACTAATCATTCTCATATGATTAATCTACCTAAATAATCGACCATCTATCTTTTAATTATGTCATCTTCTACATTTCAAGAATCCACTAGTGTAGATCTATGCCTTATTATGTCTTTATTTCATGATTATCTACTTTATAGTATAATGATTCATACAAAAATAGTATTAATTTGTCTCTTCTCGTATTAGCTCTAACTTTATCTTATGAATGTATTAATTGCATTTGCTATTGTTTGAGTTTCTCAATTGTTGAATGAAACTCTCTTTTGGGTGACTTGAATCTAATGTGTTGTTTAAAAGATATTTGTCTTGCTCTTGTATCTCTAACTTTATTTTATAGCAAATAATTTTCGTAAGATCGACCCCTTAGTGCCCCAAACGAGGGGGAGCATACATCAAGGGGAGTCTTGATATCATCGATTTCTTTCGTCCTACAACTACTCGGCGATCATCCTTTTTGAATTCGAAAAAAGGGGAGAAATGAAACAAAACTCTTTAATAATTTTGTAACTATTAATTTTATACAAAATGAGTTTATATTTTGTCATCATCAAAAAAGGGGAAATTGTTAATAAAAATAATGTCTAAAAACGTTATTTATATTTTTTTGACCTCTTAACGTTTTGATAATAACAAAATGTAAAAACGTTTATGATAAAATTAAATGTTTACAAATTATTAATCGTAAAATTCTATTTCTAAGATTAGTAATCACTTAAGGTATGAACAAACAAATCTTTAAGCATAATTAGTGATCAAAAAAATATTTTTCTCTTATCCATCACATTTTTATAAAAGAATTTCATAAAATTAATTATACAAAATATTTTCTAATTAAAAGAAAAGTTTTATTAAAAACTTAAAATTTAAAATTCAAATTTTCCTCCTAAAATGGAAGGTTCCATACCAGATACAATATTTCCCACAAAAAGAGAAAAAAGGGAGCGTAGTCTACTGGGCGGCCCCCTTATAGGCCTGGCCGCCCCTTTATATATCTGGGACCGTCGGGACCGCCCCCAAAGCCCGTTAGATTTTCTTGCCTATAAATACTGCTTCATTCCTTGCAGAAAATCAGACCTCTTTGCACAAAAAATTTAGATAACTTTCTCTCTCTAAAAATCTTCTTTCTCTCTCTAAATCTCTTGATCACTAACATACTTAGATCTTATTTCAAGCGATCTAATCTCTTCTTCTCATCTCTTCTTTCTCATTCAAGTACAAGAGAAGAACATTCGTATTCGCCAAGAATCGAATTGTTATTTAGTGATCTCTCATCTCTTCTTCTAAGTATCAAATCTCTATTGTAATTATATTGTGTATTTGTGTGATTCGGATAGTGTGTAAATCCGATTGTGTAGATCTAGTGATTGTGTAGTGATTGTGAAGTGGTAGATTGGTTCTAGCTAAAATTAGGACTCGACATTTAGCTTAGTGTCGGAAAACAACGTAAGCGATGTGTAAACGGTTTCTCCGCCTAAAGGGAGCTTGTTGACATAGTGAAAGCTCGAGTAGGATACTCGGGGAGTAGAGTAAGGCAAAGAGGTGCTTCGTAGCCGAACCACATAGCCGAACCACTATAAAATATTGGCGTCTTGGTTTGATTGTTCTTTTCCTTATCTCTTCATATTATTGTCATTGTTATTTAGCTCTAGTTTAGATTGTTATATTGTTTGTTCATATTGTGAATTGGTTAAACATACAACTCGAATCTAAGCATTTTAAAAGCAAACATTTAAAACGTAAAACGAACCTGTAAACTATTCAACCCCCCCCCCTTCTAGTTTCCATAAACGTTATGTATATAAAAGTATCAACAAGGTTTTATAGCGTGACAAGATAATTCACAATATGGAAACAAGGTAGTTTATAGGATGACAACAAAAGGTTTGCGTGATAGCCGTAAGACGGTTTAAGGCAATAACTAAATAGCTCATAGGTGATAGTAAAAGAATTTTTGTAATGATAACAAAACAGTTTCATAAAATATAACAAAATGATTTATAAGATGATAGTAACGAGGTTTTCAAGATAATAGCAAAATAGTATATAAGATATCAAGAAGGTAGTTTATAAGATGGTAGTAACTTAGTGTATTATAATGGTAAAATAGTTTTTTTAAAGCGATAGTAAATTAGTTTATAAAATGATGGTTTGTTATCCGATAGTAATATGGCTTAGTAATACGAAGATAGTTTATTAACGATAGTAAAAATTGTTTATAAAATGATTGTAGAATGGTTTATGAAATGATAGTTCAGTTAAAGACAGTAAGATAATTATTAATGATTAGTAAAATACTTCATCATGTGGTAGTGAAATGGTTTATAAGGTGGTTGTAAAAATATTTAAAGGACTATAATAGTTTAAGGAGTGGTTTGCATAAATAAATAGAGAATTAAAGTAGAACCGACGAAAATTTTTGTGATACTTTAATTTGATAGGGAAATTTAATGTAACAACCCATAATTTCAAGTCATTTTACGTTAATAAACTCAAATTATCTACTTTGAACTTTTACGCATTTACTTTTAATTTCAACGGTTAAGTTAAATTGCGTAAATCAAAAATCGACAATTAACATAAACAGACATTAATGAAATAGAAGTTTACGTCAAGCAAGTGTTATATAATTATTACGAATATAATTTATAATTTTTCGTATTTTATTTTTAAACGTTACGTAAAATGTTTACGTTTCGCGCTTTGAATTTTTATGCATGCATGTAAACTATACCTTCTTTCTACACTTAACCAAATACCCACAATTATACCCAATACCCAAAAATTAAATAATTCTTACACACAAACCCAACCATGGCCGGGTTATACATATATAACCACAAAACAATACTAAGTTTTACATTAGATATAATACCATGTGCTAGTCTGAACCTGTTTTTCAAAGTTACTTACAACTTCTATCAAAACTCTTACAAGACCACTTCCCTTCTCATTCCAATAACTTACAAACCACACCTCCTCCCTAACCCTAGATATGTATGTTATATAAGGATCATCAACTAGCTCTCTCATTCTCATTTCACACTTACAAAAATTTAACAAAACTCCATTTCTATCCATATAAGCTCACGACACCAAAATTTGCCATAAAAATTTTAATAGTTTCCATTTTCTTGATATTACAAGTATACAAGTGTGATCAAGGGTATTATCTAAGGTGTTCTAAGTTGATTTCCAAGTTAGGGTTTCTATTTTAAGCAAGGGTTAGTCAAGATCTAAGTTAGGGTTTCATAAATCAAGATTTGGGTTTTTGATAAGGTTTTTGGGTTAAAATCAAAGACTAGGGTTTCTTTTGATCATAAGCTTTGTAAGCATTCTACATCTACTCTTTTAATTTTCATACATATTGGTTATGTTCTTACATATTTATATACTTACATAATGTATTTAGAAACATGAACACCAAGATTATAATGTTATATTACCAGCTAGTAGAGTTTTATAAATGTTTGCAAAGAAATCAAGAACAACAATTACTTATATGATTATTAGGCATATTATCAAGTTTATTATTTATAAACTAGCTTAACACTTTTATAAATTATTTCATGTTTTGTTCTTATTATGGTGAAGTGTTGGATGGGATTAGGTTAGTTTGGATGTATTGGTTGTGAAAGAGGTTGAAGTGGTTAGATTAGAGGTTATTGTTTTATAAAAATGAGGTTAAAGTTATAGTTTTAAAGTGTGTAAAACGCCCCTTAGAACAACAGGTTTTAAACAGTTAGTTACGGATTTTTCAACAAGTTAAAACCTTAAAATGTGTTAGTACGTCTCAATAAGATTCCGTGCATATAGAGAACTCGAAAAACAGACGTAAAACGAAGAAGATATGAATTTTTAAAGTTTACCGGCAGCTATAATATCTTGACAGCTTTTGGGTAAAAATGTGGTTTGATCAGATTTCGTTTCGTGTTTTTGGGGCCTTTCGGTTCCGAACTGGCTTAAATATAAAACTAGAATGTTGCTCGGAATGATGTTTCGGTTAAAGATCTCTAGTTTTTAAAGCCTAAAAGTGTAAAATGAGTGAGTTAATCTTCATTAAAACTAGACAACTTTTATAAAAAAAATTCCTACACACTTTTTCCCGACATGAATAGTAAAACAGTGTTTTCGGACTTCAAGTCCGTTTAAACTATAGAAACCTTAGAAAATAATACAGCATCACTTATATAATATTTATACGCGTTTAAAACTTTATAAATATTATTTTATGAATTAACTATACTATATATATATATTGTCGTGATAAAAATAATAAAAGTGGTAAACTTAAGGAAAGCATTATTTTGATTTATAAGCTAAGTCTAAAACTATTAGGTAGTCATATAACAAGATAAAACATAGTGCATTGTCTATATTTTCATACGTTATTCTAAATCAATCTATATTTTCATACGTTATTCTAAAACTATTAGGTAGTCATATAACAAGATAAAACATAGTGCATTGTCTATATTTTCATACGTTATTCTAAATCAATCTATAATTAAATAGGTTGCATACCGGTCCTTTGTGACGACATTCATAGTTGATTTAACTAGAAATTAATTCCATCACTTGAGGTGAGTTTTAGGGCTCCTATTTTACTTTATTTAAATACTTTGGGGGAGAATACACGCTCATTTACAAACTCGTTTACATACACGTTTTTATACGCATTTACAAACTTGTTTACATACTCGTTTACATACTCGTTTACATACTCAATTACAAACTTGTTTACAATTACTTTACAAATCTCGGGGTGAGATGCATGATTTATTTTCACGATAGGACGCAAATACAATACTTTTCAATTCTTACATGATTACGAATTTTGCCTAAGTAGCGTTAAACCACTATGCCCACTATCATGAACTGTTAATTACTTTGTGTAAGCACGTGTGTTATAAATAGATCTATTGGGATTGACATCCCCATCTAGGATTGCTGCCTAACATGGCCAACAGGCGTATATCATGTCGGATTCACTTGAACACTTACTTTGATTGTCTTAAATTGATTGGCATTTATTGGGACACATTAATTTCCTAAAATTGATTGGCACATATACTTTGTCTAGCTTCAGTGTCATGAGCATAGTGATATCGTAATTACATTTTTCTGAATATTGTATACTATGCAATACATACTTTAAAATCTTACGGTCCAACATTTATACTTACATGAACCTATGAACTCACCAACAATGTATTTTATATCGTTAAATCACCACCTAATAGTTTTAGTTTTTGCTTATAAGTTAAAATAATGTTTACGTTAAGTTTATCATTTAATGTCTAAGTATACACACTTGTAAAATATTCCATTAATCCGAAAATTAATTATAGTCAATTACGCTCGATCTACTAATTTTATTATTACTAAAGTGACAAAATATATAATCTAATTAATTCGTAAATAATATTTATAAAGTTTTTAAAACGCGTATTAATATTATATAAGTGTTACAATATTATTTCTTAAGGTTTTTATAGTCCAGATGGACCCGGAAACACTCGCAAACACCTAATTTAGTTTCTATCAGTTTTTATACTTTATAAAAGCGTGCAGAAAATTTTATATAAAAGTTGTCTAGTTTTAATGAAGATTAACTCACTCATCTTACACTTTTAGGCTTCGAAAACAATCATACTATTACCGAAATATCATTCCAAGCAACTTTCTAGTTTTATACTTAAGCCGGTTCGGAACCAAAAAGGCTCAAAACACGAAAATAAAATCTGGTCAGTATGTATTAATTTTACCAAAAGCTATCAAAACAAAAGTTACCGGTAAACTTTAAAAATTTATAACTTCTTCGTTTTACGTTCGTTTTTCGAGTTCTTTATATCCAAAGATTCGTATTAAGATGTACTATCATATTTTAAGGATTTATCATGTCGAAAAATCCGTAGCTCGCTGTTTAAACCAGACTGTAAAGAAAGGTATTTTATACACTTTAAATCTATTGTTTTTACTCCATTTTTTCACAACAAATCCTCTAATATATATATTTCAACCTCCTTCACCAACAACAACATCTACTAATTTAATCTCATCCAACTCTTCCATAATAATAAATAAAACATGAAATAAATTACCAAAAAAAAGCTAGTTTATGAACAACTAACTTAACAACAAGATTAATAATTTATCAAGTACTTATGACATATCAAAATAAATATTTGAAGTGTTCCAACATGTATAATATTTATTTTACATCTCTTTGCAAGTATATGTATTCTTGTGTTTTGTTCTTGTTTACTTGAAAGCATTTTAAAAGAACAATCTAAATGGTGATATAACTTTATAAATAAAAATGTTCGTAGAAAATAAATATGTATAAGAAAAGTGTAAAGATTTTACTTACAAAAGTTTATGTAATGAGATTAGCAAGACTAGAACACTAATAACCCAAGAACTATTTAACCAAGCACCCTTGCTATAACCCTTAATGTATACTAGGAAATCACTTGATCATCCTTAACCCTCTTGCCCCTTTTTCTTATTTGCTTACTGCCGTAAATACACAAAGAGAGAAAAGAAAGTGAAGTTGTGTTGGTACTTTGTGAATTTACAATGTTAGGTACAAGTATTATATATTAGTAGTTATAGTAGTGATTGGATTTCATTTTCATGCTAATAGTATTTTGTAAACCAAAAAAGGGATGTCTTGCCTTAGAACCCATCCCTTGCCGTGTTTATTGAACAAAAAAAATAGGTTGGTACACTTTGTGAGTATAACTTGTATCACATGATGCCATAAGAATCTGTTTAGCATGGAAATGGAAATGCACAAGATACAAAGATGTTTCCCATACTACTTTAGGAGGAGGAGGCGTCCATTTGAAGGAGGAAAAGACAAAAGGTGGTTTTTAATTTATTTTACATAATTGTGTACATATATGTATGTATTAATAAGATGGTGCTAGTTTATTTTCATGCATGCATCTAAGTGTATACGCAAGTGTTTTACAGAAAAATACGAAAATAAGATATGAAAAGTTGTAAATTATCTTTGAAATAAATATATAATACTTATTTGACGTACTTTTATTTGTTTAATGCCGGTTTACGTTGATTGTTGGTTTTTAATTTACGCGATTTAACTTAACGGTTGCAATTAAAAGTAAACGCGTAAAAGTTCAAAGTAAATAGTTTCGAGTTTATTAACGTAAAATGACCTGAAAATGCGGATTGTCATAGTCTTTCCCTGTTAAAAGAGCTTTGTACCCAAAGCATAAGTCGTTGTATTTGGTGAAGGCGCGGGGTTGGCAAAGAGATGTGGATACTTCTTGAAATACTTACCCTAAATCCTCCTAAAAAGTAGTAACTAACTTCGTTTTCTGAATATAGAGAGCATCATCGGTACGGGTGTCAACTCCTAGTTTATACTATGAAGATTTTTGTTATTAACATTCTCCTTCTTAATTGATTCAGCTTGAGTGTTTAAGATTTGTGACGACAAATTTAAATTTATTATTGCGACTAAAGTTTGACTCCTAGTGACCTTATCCGTTCCTTTCGGCTTAAAGCGTCAGCTATAACATTTTCCTTTCCATGGTGATAACGAATCTATGCCACCTATGATGGCGTTACCAATACTAAGTTCTACGACATTATGCCAACTTTGAATGTGTGCTTTATTAATTTCTATAATGACGAGTAAGCTCGTTGGCAGATTGTCCTAGGGTGACTAGCGATGCGTCTTGACTTTTTGATATAGGATTTGGTGTAAGATGATGTTGACTTTATGTAGTAAGGTGGTGTAAAGGTCTACTTAGCTACTATGATTATTAATTCAGTTTCTCGCGACAGACATGTTTTATGGATACGCACACAAAATCTTGCTTTTTAGGATATAAGTAGAAACTTGATTTTTGACAAAAGGTTTTAAGGTGACTACTCCCAGCACGGCATGGTTCTTCTTGAATTAGACATAGGTGATCAGGCTATGTATAATTGAGGTCTAACGATGCAATGCTCATTTTCGTCTAATTAACGTTATGTATATAATAGTATCAAAATGGTTTTATAGCGTGAGAAGATAATTCATAAGATAGAAACAAGGTAGTTTATACGATGACAACAAAAGGTTTGCGTGATAGGCGTAAGACGGTTTAAGGCAATAGCTAAATAGCTCATGAGTGATAGTAAAATAATTTATGTGATGATAACAAAATATTTTCATAAAATAAAACAAAATGATTTATAAAATGATAGTAACGGGGTTTTTAAGATAATAGCAAAATAGTATATAAGATATCAAGAAGGTAGTTTATAAGATGGTAGTAACTTAGTTTATTACAATAGTAAAATAGTTCTTTAAAGCGATAGTAAATTAGTTTATAAAATGATGTTTTGTTATCCGATAGTAAGATGGCTTAGTAATACAAAGATAGTTTATTAACGATAGTAAAAATAGTTTATAAAACAACTGTAGAATGGTTTGTGAAATGTTAGTTCATTTGACGATAGTAAGATAATTATTAATGATTAGTAAAATAGTTCATCATGTGGTAGCGAAATGGTTTATAAGGCGGTTGTAAAAATATTTAATGGACTATAATAGTTTAAGGAGTGGTTTGCATAAATAAATAGAGAATTAAAGTAGAAACGACAATAAATTTCACAATACATTAATTTGATAGGGAAATTTAATGTAACAACCCACAATTTCAAGTCATTTTACGTCAATAAACTCAATCTATCTACTTTGAACATTTACACATTTACTTTTAATTTCAACCCTTAAGTGAAATCGCGTAAATTGAAAATCAACAATTAACGTAAACTGACATTAAATAAATAGAAGTTTACGTCAAGCAAGTGTTATATAATTATTACGAAGATAATTTATAATTTTTCGTATTTTATTTTTATACGTTACGTAAAATGTTTACGTTTCGCGTTTTGAACTTTCATGCATGCATGTAAACTATACCACCTTTCTACACTTAACCAAATACCCACAATTATACCCAATACCCAGAAATTAGACAATTCTTACACACAAATCCAACCATGTCTGGTTATACATATATAACCACAAAACAATACCAAGTTTTACATTTGATATAATACCATGTGCTAGTTTGAACCTCTTTTTCAAAGTTACTTACAACTTCTACCAAAACTCTTACAAGACCACTCTCCTTCCCATTCCAGTCACTTACAAACCACACCCCTCTTTAATTTTCATGCATTGTGTAAGATTGGTTTCCTAGATATTTATGTTATATAAGGATCATCAACTAGCTCTCTCATTCTCATTTCACACTTGCAAAAATTTAACAAAACTCCATTTCTCTCCATATAAGCTCACGACACTAAAATAAGCCATAAAAAATTTGATAGTTTCCATTTTTTTTGATATTACAAGTATACAAGTGTTATCAAGTGTATTATCTAAGGTGTTCTAAGTCGATTTCCTAGTTAGGGTTTCTATTTTATGCAAGGGTTTTCAAGATCTAAGTTAGGGTTACATAAATCAAGATTTTGGTTTTTGATAAATTTTTGGGTTAAAATCAAAGACTATAGTTTCTTTTGATCATAAGCTTTGTAAGCATTCTACATCTACTCTTTTAATTTTCATACATATTGATCATGTTCTTACATATTTCTATACTTACATAATGTATTTACATACATGAAGAAAAAGATTATTAAGTTATATCACCAACTAGTAGACTTTTATAAATGTTTGCAAAGAAATCAAGAACAACAATTACTTATATGATTATTAGGCATATTATCAAGTTTATTATTCATAAACTAGCTTAAACATTTTTATAAATTATTTCCTGTTTTGTTCTTATTATGGTGAAGTGTTGAATGAGATTAGGTTAGTTTGGATGTGTTGGTTGTGAAGGAGGTTGAAGTGGTAAGATTAGAGGTTATTGTTTTGTAAAAATAAGGTTAAAATTATAGTTTTAAAGTGTGTAAAACGCCCCTTAGAACAACAGGTTTTAAAAAGTTAGTTACAGATTTTTCAACGAGTTAAAACCTTAAAAATGGGTTAGTACATCTTAATACGATTCCGTGCATATAGAGAACTCAAAAAACGGACGTAAAACGAAGAAGATATGAATTTTTAAAGTTTACCGACAACTATAATATTTTGACAGCTTTTGGGTAAAAATGTGGTCTGGTCAGATTTTGTTTCATGTTTTTGGGGCCTTTCGGGTCTGAGCCGGCTTAAATATAAAACTAGAATGTTGCTCGGAATGATATTTCGTTAAAAGATCGCAAGTTTTCGAAGCCTAAAAGTGTAATATGAGTGAGTTAATCTTCATTAAAACTAGACAACTTTTATATAAAATTTCCTGCATACTTTTTCCTGACATGAATAGTAAAACAGCGTTTTCGGACTTCGCGTCCGTTTAGACTATAAAAACCTTAAGAAATAATATAGCATCACTTATATAATATTTATACACATTTTAAACTTTATAAGTATTATTTTATGAATTAACTAGACTATATATATATATTGTCGTGGTACAAATAATAAAAGTGATAAACTTAACGAAAGCATTATTTTGATTTATAAGCGAAGTCTAAAACTATTAGGTGGTGATATAACAAGATAAAACATAGTGCATTGTCTATATTTTCATACGTTATTCTAAATCGACCTATAATTAAATAGGTTGCATACCGGTCCTTTGTGACGACATTCCTAGTTGATTTATCTAGAAATCAATTCCATCACTTGAGGTGAGTTTCATGGCCTCTATTTTACTTTATTTAAATATTTTAGGGGAGAATACATGCTCATTTACAAACTCGTTTTCATACTCGTTTACATACTCAATTACAAACTTGTTTACAATTACTTTACAAATCTCGGGGTGAGATACATGACTTGTTTTCACGATAGGACGCAAATACAATACTTTTCAATTCTTGCATGATTACGGATTTTGCCTAAGTAGCGTTAAACCACTATGCCCACTATCATGAATTGTTAATTACTTTGTGTAAGCGTGTGTGTTATAAGTAGATCTATTGGGATTGACATTCCCGTCTAGGATTGGTGCCAAACTTGGCCAACGGGCGTATATCATGTCGGATTCACTTGAACACTTACTTTGATTGTCTGAAATTGATTGGCATTCATTGGGACACATTAATTTCCTGAAATTGATTGGCACATATATTTTGTCTAGCTTCAGTGTCATGAGCATAGTGATATCGTAATTACGTTTTTCTGAATATTGTATACTATGTAATACATACTTTAAAATCTTACGGTCCAACGTTTATACTTACATAAACCTATAAACTCACCAACTGTATGTTGACACTTTTAAGCATGTATTTCTCAGGTGAATAAGTTGCTTGACGTTCTTGATGCGCATTAGAGAACGACCTCTAAATGAGTTATTTGAAAGATAATCTCGTTGATTTAATTGAAATTTAAAAAGTTATAACATTTGTTCGAAAGTTGCATCAAAATGAAAGACTGAAAATAATACAACGAGATTGATAGTTTGAATGCAAGTAGAAATACATGAATGAAATCTTGAAAAGTTTAGACTCCAATGTACATCAAGAACATCAAGCAGCTTATTCACCTGAGAAATACATGCTTAAAAATGTCAACATAAAGTTGGTGAGTTCATATGTTTAAGTAAGTAACAAAGTAGGACCGCAAGGTTTAAAATATGTATTGCATGGTATACAATATCCAAAGAAGTGATTACGATTGCACTAAGCTCATGACATTAAGGCTACGACGGTATATGTATGCCAATGAATTTCAGACAAAGTATGTATTCATGTGAATGTTGTAACATTCAAAATTCGACATGGTATACGTCCGTTGGCCATGTTCGGCACCAATCCTGGACGGGGATGTCAATCCCAATAGATCTATTTATAACACTCGTGCTTACACACAGTAATTAACAGCTCATGATAATTCGTGCAAAAGAATTATTGTTACTTAGGCTAATCCGTAATCATTTGAATGAAAGTAAAGTATTTGCGTCCATAAGTAAAAACAAGCAATGTATCTCACCCCGAGACATGTAAAATAATTGTAAACAAGTTAAAGCGGAGCTATAAACTTACCTCAAGTAATGGAATTAATTTTGAATAAATCATCAATGATAGTCGTCACAATAAACCGGTATGCAACCTATTTTATATAAGTCGGTTTAAAATAATGCAATCAAAATAAATTAAAACAATGTATTTTATATCGTTATATCATCACCTAAAGTTTTAGTTTTAGTTTATAAGTTAAAACAATGTTTACGTTAAGTTTATCATTTAATGTCTAAGTATATACACTTGTAAAATATTCTATTAATCCAAAAATTAATTATAGTTAATTACGCTCGATCTACTATTTTATTATTTCTAAAGTGACAAAATATATAGTCTAATTAATTCGTAAATAATATTTATAAAGTTTTTAAAACGCGTATTAATATTAAATAAGTGTTACTATATTATTTTTTAAGGTTTTTATAGTCCAAACGGACCCGGAAACACTCGTAAACACCTAATTTAGTTTCTATCAGCTTTTATACTTTATAAAAGCGTGCAGGAAATTTTATATAAAAGTTGTCTAGTTTTAATGAAGATTAACTCACTCATATTACACTTTTAGGCTTCGAAAACTCTCGATTCTCGTATCGAAATATCATTCCGTGCAACTTTCTAGTTTTATACTTAAGCCGATTCGAAACCGAAAGGGCTCAAAACACGAAAATAAAATCTAGTCAGTATGTACTAATTTTACCAAAAGATGTCAAAACAAAATAGTTACCAGTAAACTTTAAAAATTTATAACTTCTTTGTTTTACGTCTGTTTTTCGAGTTCTTTATATCCACGGATTCGTAGTAAGACGTACTATTATATTTTTAAAGTTTTATCTTGTTAAAAAAATCCATAGATCGCTGTTTAAACTAGACTATAAAGAAATGTATTTTATACACTAATAAACTCATTGTTTTTACTTCATTTTAACACAACAAATCATCTAATTCTATATATTCAACCTCTTCACCAACAACACATCCACAAACTTTATCCCAGCCACTCTCCACAATAATAAATAAAACGTGCAAATACATTACAAAACTAAATAATGAGTTTATAAAACAAGATAACTAACAAACACTTAATAATTTATGGAACCGCGTAAGAAAATAGATTTATCTTTTCGTTCAGTAAAAGTTATTACTTTAAGTTTGCAAATGATACCGTTAATCTCACAATAAATCATTTTTTAAATCTCATGCATTGCTCAATGGTCATGAAAATTTTAATAGCACGCGAATATGACCATTTTGCTCCTGTGTCTAAAAGGACATTTTTGAACGTGTAACGATAAAAAAAATAACAAAAATGAAAAAAATTTCCATACCTATTGAACATTTTGTGAAACGAACCGTTTACTCATATCATTTTACAAAACAATTACACCCGGACTAAATTAAAACTAAAAAAGGGGGGAGGAAAGAAGAGATTAATCCGACATACATAATTATGCACACTTACAATACTACCCCCACTATTTTCCTACGTCTATTCAAAATCTTATACAAAATGGATACGTCTCATCATCCACCTGGTACTCTTTTTAAATTTCACGGAGTTGCTAACCAGATTCAAATTCCAAAAGAAAAGTCAAAGAATAAGTGTTACACTTTAAGAATAGAAAAAGAAGAGTAAATTATGATGAATAAGTATTATAAAACGACATCATCATCCTAATTCTAAATAGTATAGATTGCCAATAGTATCCTTACATGCAATGGAACAATATCACTGTAACCATGCAAATTTTGGTATAAATAAGGACCATGCACAACTCTTATAAGCACAACAATAATTGAAAACAGAAGTACACAATACGTCGAGTTAGAGTTTTTCGTCTGGGCCAGGTATAAAAGCTTGGAGACGGTTTTAAAAAAAATGTAAAGCGAGGAAGTTTCGGCTTTCTTCACACCATCAACCTCTCCTCATCGACAAACGAACATGGACCTCGTGAGTCACCTCCTAATTTAACCTATGTCCATTTACCTTTTACCTAACATACTACCAAAACCAAAGCAACAAGACAAGTCTTGACTAACGAACGAAAGCCTCAGCTTTGAATGGCTTGTACACGACCTAAAACCCATGTGTGGTTAATATGTACGTACGCATGCAAAGACTTTGGTCGTGGCATGCATAAAATAACGATGTACAGTAGATTTTGTAAACAACGTATCATGCGTGAAAACCAATAAACGAACCAAAGGAAATTGCATTAACTTTAAACACGAACATGATATTCTACGTTGGCTCACTAGGGACTAACAAGCGCTAGGTTTACGCGTGAAATATTGTAGGACTTCTTATGTTGTGACCTCGACCTATGACATGGGTGTGACCAAGTAACCCAAGGCGAACCACAACGAGCCATTTGCTCACCATTGGTACGTTACAAACTCTGGTAAAAACGAGCACATCGTGCTCACTGGTTCGTGCCCAGGCCTCGTAGACACATGACACAATGAGGCTACCATGTTTGTATTCAAGCACGACATAGTGGGCTGCTGCCACTAAGTTGGACATCAAGGTTTTACTCAGCAGGTAGCTACCAACTGATACAAGCCAAATTGGTTGTAATAACACACAAAGAAGGCCACCAAAACCCTTATTTTCCGACCTTCACCTAGCTCGTGACTAATCTTATAACATGGAGCCATGCGAGATTAACAAGAAAGCCTAGCTAGTAATATTTAAGGGTGCCTTGGGGAGAAGGAAGAAGACCACAACAGTGGCCATCAACCCATTGTTGGGCACGACAGAAAAACAAAAAATAGAAGAGGGGTAGGCCATGAGAGTTGTTGGTATTGTATAAAAATAATGCACAAGATACCTCCTACCACTTGCACATAATTCACCTTATTAAAATTTGGCGTAGAGAAGTATAAATACATGCGCAAGATTTCGAGCTCCTGAGTCGGTTAGCTGAAACCCAAGCGGTTGGCAGACTCTCTAATGAAAATGTTTACTTAGACAATAAAAGTCTAACATACGTTTTTTTTAATGACTTAAAATTGTGACACACATAAACCCGAGTTTTTAAACGGGAAAATAAACTTATCACGGTTTATAAAATTTATTTAACACTAAAACTATTTTAAAGCTTATTCGGGTTTTTAAAACGTAAAAGCCAAAAGAGTTAAATCGTGTAATTTACTTGATTTAGAAAATAGAGGAACAAAAAATCCAGTTATTGTTGAAACTTAAGGGCATTAAGCTTAAATAAACAATCTTTAAAAACTAATTAAACGAGTCAAACGAACCGTGATATATATAAAACTGATAATTATACAAGCTAGTTAACGACTGCGGTGTAAATAAATAAACGCTATAAGAAAATATATAAACTTAGTAACTTATAAATAATGTCTATATTTTCATGAGATATAGATCACATGAACTTGTAAAATATAAAGTTACTGACATATAGTATCAATTTCCAGACATGTACTCATGGTGTAAGCCGTCCCTAGGTTCCAACAGTTTTAATCAACATTTTTTGAAACGTAAAACGTTAACTCATAAACAACCGTGCCCTTAATGACCTATTGGCATAAGTCATTTCATGCATCAAGAATATAATTCAGATTTTTCATATATACTTAGGTGTTTGACTGAGTCGCTATTTGACGTACATTGATCCATTATCAATTCAAGACGAAGAACTGACAAGGTGAGTTTTCATAGCCCCTACTCTACTGTTTTAAATCATCTTTTGGGGTGAGAACATTGCTTATTTTTCAAACGTGTGAATACAAGTGCAATTACTCATAACTGATTGTCTAATTCACAATTAACGCCAAGGTTGCTATCTCCCGATTTAATCATAACTGTTAATTACTTGTAAGCGTAATTTTATGGATAGATCTATCAGGATTGACGTCCTGTTTGTCTGAACTACATTAGTCGAGCAAAACACAGTTTTCATTTGAGTCAGATAACGTGTGTCCCGTGTTAGACACATGCAATGGGCATTCATTCATTGTTGTATATGTAACGCTTCGGTTCATGACTTAGACAATATAATGAATTTATAGACTTTGTAGCTGTTATATTGTCATATGTGGAGAAATCTTGATGATTCACAAACACTACATTTCTACTTAAATTAAACCTATTAACTCCCAACCAACTTTTACGTGACACATTTAGCAATATTTCTCATTGAGTTAAGAACGAAGATGCTATAAGAATCTCATGCATTGCAGTCATTTCAAGTTTTCTAGATCACTTTACTATTTTACAAAAACGATGTCGTTATTGTCATTGTTTATGGCCTTCCGCTGAAGTATTTAAACAATTTATTATTTCCTAATTCAAGTGATCAATTTTCTTAAAACGTCTCATATAGAGGTTGTTTTGTTTTGCTTAGAAGTATGATAATCATGATGTCACACGCCTCTGGTTGCCATTATACTCTGATATTTTAGGGATGTGACAGATTGGAATCAGAGCTCTGAGTTATAGAGAATTAGGTTGCATTAGGTAGCACTAGACTATAACTACTTATCTTAACATGCTTATTATGCCTTCGATTTGTCTGTCATTTGCTGTTTATCAATATTGGGTACATAGAATCTACATCGATAGGAGTACATATATTAAAATGGGAACATTGAAATAACATATATGAGATTACATATACTTAATAGGGTTACAATGTATAAAACAGCTTAACTATGCGTATTTTGAAATATATCTATATCCTTATTTCAGATTTTTCTTGTCTCAGCGACATGTCGAACTCGGATGAATTGAGAAACATACCGATAAACACTACATCGGTACCAATCCAGACTCCACACACACTTCACCCAAGGTGTATCACAGGAGACGTGCTACTCTCAGATTACTTATTTTGCCATTCGTACCATCATTTTCCCCAACTATCAGATGTACCGCTCGTATATCTGTTTTGCCTATTGAGCCAAATCTTGCTGAACGTGCCAGAATTTCTGCTATTAACCTTGATGATTATCAACTTAATACTCTTACTCCACCAGCCTCACCTTCATCCCCATTCCTAATGGCTACTTACCAGCGGATGATTGCTGAAACGGACCCCACCCAGAGAGAAGAAGCTCGAACTGCCTACGGGACAGAAACTGGTCAGAATTTGGTGCCTGTTCTTGTGATAGTTTTTACTATATACACAACGCGCCTTAAAGGACAGTTGCATATCATTCTCGAGGACATGGACCGTTACCCAAATGCCTATTTGGAGGAGTTAGAAGCCTTCATGACACTGTAGGATAGGAACCCCAGTTAGAAATTCGTTGTAAGACGCTATCGTGGAAAAAGGACGAACTGATTACTCTCTTAGACAATTGTGTGAAATGTGGAGATATCGTGCGCCAGTAATTCTCAGGAGGAAGCGAGACAAAAAGGAAGGAGTGCACTGAGGAAGGTACCAGCGAATCTACCGTAACAACAACTAGTTTTATTTCTTTCTTTTGTACAACCACTAAGCTATGTATTTGTCACGGCTAATGAACTCTTGTATTCCCTTACTCTTCGAAATAAGTATCGTGTTTGCGAATAATAACAGTATTGATTCAAAATACATGTCATTTGTAGTAACGTGACTATCCTTACACATATAACTTTCGTACATGTCATAACCATTATTTCTATGTCCCTCATATAAAAAGGCACCATGACTACGCCACGACTGTCCGCCGGAACCCACCAGACATCTCAATTCGACAACCGAAACAATGAAGATCAACAACAGTGACGTTGACACGCAGATGCCTCGACCTACCAGCTCAATGCCACAAGAGTAAGCTGAAGCACTCGCATCTGCCGCTGTGACCATGATGCAAGCCCTCAAGAAAATACCAACCCTAGGACTAACTCTTCCCAAAAAGGCATGTAACTAACAAGAAATTCCTCAGTCATGCATGAAAACATTTGCTGGTACTGAAGGTGCTGTAAGGCATTAACCCGATGGTTTGATAAACTAGATCATCCAATTTAGGATTAGCAACGTTGCAGAAGGTAGACATAGTCCAAATTTGCTTCAAGCACAAACTCTGCTTGATGGTCTAACTTGGCGAAACGTGTATGTTCGTTCTGTTACTCTCGATACTGCTCATGCAACACCTTGGGGTGATTTCAAGGCTATGTTCATCCGAAAGTACTGCCCTTGCAATGAAGTCAAACAAATGGAAAACGAATTGTGGAATTTAAAAGTAAAAGGCACAAACCTTACCGCCTACAATCAACGTTTTCAAGAACTCATCCTATATGCCCTGATTGAAGGGTAACCCAACCCTGACCGATATGTTGGACGACTTAACTCAAAGTCGACCTTTGAGCATCAAGGGTAACGTAACCTCGTCCAAGCCAGTAGATTTGCATGAAGCAATTGAAATGGCTCAAGGGTTGATGTACCAAGTAGTCCAAGAGTTAGGAGAAAACTCCGGTGACAAACGGAAATGGAACAGAAATCACTACAACCCCAACAACACCAACAACACTAGCAATCTCAATCCGAACAAACGCCCAGAAGATAGCAAGGTTTTACAGCTGGGCAAAAGCTCTTATGCTGGCAAATACCCACTGCGGAAAGTGTGGACGACACACACTGATCATGTCCTCCTACTTGTTACAACTAAACTGTGGGAAAGGCAGGACACAAGGCCCAAAGATTCCGAGCTCCACCTCTCTCCGCAACCAAAGAGGACCCGAAAGCCAAGAGGACAGGGGATTATGTCACTTGTTTCGGATGAGGCTAAAAAAGGACTTGCAAGAACAATGCCCGACACAATATAGCAAGGCGGTTGATAATCAGATACGAAGTCAACCAACAAAATCCTCAGAACAATCAAAGCAGAATCAAGGAATCCTAAGGAAAAACCAAGCATCCAACCACACTCAAGAGGGCGCAGAGCACCTGGCAAGAGTATACACCTATGTGCTGAAGCGTGCGTGAAGATACAACGTGGTGAATGGTATGTTCCTGATCAATAATGTCTATGCTTCAGTACTGTTTGATATACTGTGTGGATAAAGCTTGAGTCACATTTTTTCCCATAATATATAAACATCCCTCCTACAAACCTAGATAGCTAATTATAGTGTGGACTACCACGGACAGTCTCTAACCACAAATAATATTTTAAGAGTGTACTCTTAACTTGCAAAATCACACCAATTTCAAATAACTACCCCTATAAACTAGAAGTTTTTGACGTCATCGTCGGAATGATTGGAATGCCAAACATAGCGCAGAGGTTGTGTGTTATGAGAAGTACATTCGTGTTCCGTATGTAATGATATCTAACTCGTGACAGCGAAAGAGCATTAAAAACACATCGAGATTAAAGTCATCTCAAGCATCAAGGAACGCAAAAGTACATAAACCAACATGTCAAGTGTTCTTAGTTTCAAATAAAAGAAAGTAGACACATGAGGCCAATCCAAAAATGAATAAAGACGTCCTGTTGTCAGAGACTTTCTGGAAGTATTTCCTGAAGATTTTCCAGGATTACCCTCGGCACGCCAAGTAGAATCTCACATCGAGCTGATACCCGGAGCTGCACCTGTTACACGCGCACCCTACCGTCTTGCACCTGCAGAAATGAAAGAAGTAGCCGAGCAGCTAAAAGAACTTTCTGACAAAGGTTTTATAAGACCAATTCCTCTCCGTGTACACCGGATCCTTGTTTGTCAAAAGAAAATGGATCTTTCTGAATGTGTAAACGATTATCGTGAGTAACAACTTAAAGTAAAAAATCGTTTATCCCTTACAAGACAATGATTTATTCGACTAGTCAAGGAAGATCCCAGCATCTACATAAAAATTGACCATTAAGGTCAGGCTTATCATCAGTTAAATGTTAGAAAGAAGATTAATTCCCCAAACGCATTCAGAAACACGATACGGACACTAAGAATTCCAAGTTAATTCCTTATAGTTACCATATGCACTTGCCATTTCATGGACCTCAAGAACTGTGTGTGCAAACCCATACTTGGAAAATTTGATTGTGTTCTTGATGATATTCTCATACATACTCCCCGTAGATAGATAAATAACACGAAGAACACCTGAAGAACTATTCTAGATTGTTGAAGAAGGAAAATTATGCCCAAATTTTCTAAGTGCAAATTTGGATCCAAACGGTAATTCTTGGACACGTATCGATAGCAGTGATTCACAGTAGACCAACTAAGATTGAGCTGTTAATAATGAGGAACTCCAACCACACCTTTCGTAAATTCGTTAGTTTATTAAGTCGTTGCATGCTACAAAAGGATATTCATCAAAGGATCTCCAAAATATCTAAGCCTAAAGACTAGCAAATATGATAAGATAAAAGTATGACTGTTGTGAAGAGCAGAACCTGCTTACCCAACTACTGAAGCAGAAGCAAATGTGTAGCAGCCTATTCTGGGCACTACCAGAAGGAAGTACGATTTGTGGTGTATTGCGATGATCCAATAAAAGGTTAGTGCCATTGATGCAAAGGCTGAATTACAGCATACCTTCTAGGCAACGAAAATTCACGAGAAGAACTACAACCACTCATGATCTGGAGTTTAGGAGCGTAAGTGTTCGCCCTAAAGATCAGGAGACACTATTTGTATGGCACAAAATGTGTGTGTTTCATTGATCAAAATAGCTACAACATGATCTTAAACCAAAAATAACTCAAATATGAGGCAAACGCCGATGATAGAGCTCCAAAGCGATTACTATTGGCGAAATTCGTTACCACCCAACCCAGGAAGTAAATAGTTGTAGCAGATGCTAGAGTCGAAAGAAAGAATCGAAACCGTTTACGAGTAAGAACCTTGTTGTGACCATTGGCTTGAGACTTCCCTCACGAATCCTTGAGGCTCAGATAGTACGCAGTCAAGTATCCAGAGAACAAATGAGGCATGAAAATATAAGTGGGCATGCTAAAAGAAGTTAGAAACCCTCGCTGATGGAAACATTATTTTTGGATAATAAATGTTGCTACCGTTTACTGACACAAGGATCTTTGATTATGCATGAGTCGCATAAGTCAAATTATTCTATTCATCCAGGATCCGACAAGATGTACCATGACATGAAGATGTTATATTGGTGGCCGAACATGAAGGCTGATATCGCCATATATGTCAGCAAGTGCCTGACTTGTGCTAAGGTTAAGGCTGAACATCAGAGGCCCTCCAGTTTATTGGTCCAACCCAATATACCAGAATGGAAGTGGGAGAAGATAACAATGGATTTCATCACCAAGCTACCCAAAACGGCAGCAGGATTCGATTCAATTTGGGTCATTGTTGATCGTCTTACCAAGTCTGCTCACTTTTTGCTAATAAAGGAGACGGATTCAACAGAAAAATTGATGAGATTGTACATAAAGGAGATTAGTACTAACATTTGGCATACCGGTTGGTTAAACATCTCCGAATCGGACCCATTTCACTTCGAAAGTTTTGGCAATCCTTGCAAAAGCATTGGTACGACAGTTTGAACCAAGCACTGCTTATCACCCTCAACCGATGGTCAAGTGAGAGGAAACCATCAAACATTAGAGACATGCTAAAGCATGCGTGAATTGAATTCGGGAATGAGGAAGTGATATACATCTGCCCTTAGTTGGAATTCTCGTACAATTAATAGTTAATAAGTGATGCTATATTATTTCTTAACGTTTTTATAGTCTAAACGGATTGAAAACGTCCGAAGACACTGTTCTACTATTCATGTCAGGAACATACATTTGTAAAAGCGTGCAGGAAATTTTATATAAAAGTTGTCTAGTTTTAATGAAGATTAACTCACTCATATTACACTTTTAGGCTTCGAAAACTCTCGATTCTCGTATCGAAATATCATTCCGTGCAACTTTCTAGTTTTATACTTAAGCCGATTCGAAACCGAAAGGGCTCAAAACACGAAAATAAAATCTAGTCAGTATGTACTAATTTTACCAAAAGATGTCAAAACAAAATAGTTACCAGTAAACTTTAAAAATTTATAACTTCTTTGTTTTACGTCTGTTTTTCGAGTTCTTTATATCCACGGATTCGTAGTAAGACGTACTATTATATTTTTAAAGTTTTATCTTGTTAAAAAAATCCATAGATCGCTGTTTAAACCAGACTATAAAGAAATGTATTTTATACACTATAAATCTATTGTTTTTACTTCATTTTTACACAACAAATCATCTAATCTATATATTTCAACCTCCTTCACCAACAACAACATCCACTAACTTTATCCCAGCCAACTCTTCCACAATAATAAATAAAACGTGAAATACATTACAAAACTAAATAAGTGAGTTTATAAACAAATAACTTAACAACAAGATTAATAATTATGGCACCGCGTAAGAAATTAGATTTATCTTTTCGTTAAGTAAAAGTTATGTACTGTAAGTTTGCAAATGTTACCGTTAATCTCAACAATAAGTCATTTTATAATCGTCATGCATTGCTCCTGGTCATGAAAAGTTTAATTAGCACGCGAATATGACCATTTTGCTCTTGTGTCTAAAAGGACATTTTAGAACGTGTAACGATAAAAACCATACCTATTGTACATTTGTGAAACGAAGCCGTTTACTCATATCATTTTACAAAACCATTTACACCCGTGACTAAATTAAAACAAAAAAGGGGGGAAAGAAAGAAGAGATGCCGACTATACATTATTATGCACACTTACATACTACCCCACTATTTCCTTACTTCTTTTCAAATCTTACAAAATGGATACGTCTCATCACCTGGTACTCTTTTTAAAATTTCACGAGTTGCTATACCAGATTCAATATTCAAAGAAAAGTCAAGAATAGTGTACACTTTATAGAATAGAAATAGGAAAGAGTAAATTATGATGAATAGTATTATAAATCATCATCATCATCATAATACTAAATAAGTATATTTGACTGTATCCTTCAATGCAATGGGAAACAATATCACTGTAACCATGCAATTTTGGTAAAAAATATAAGGACCAGCACGAACTCTTTTACGCACAACTAGAAAGTTGAAAACAAGAGTAAACAATAGGTTCGATTATTGTTTTATTGGGCTCAAGGTATAAAAATGGGCGTCGAGATTAAAAAAAAAAGGGTATGAAGTGAGGTGAAGTTTACGAGCTTTCTTCACACATCACATCTCCTCCATCTACTAGCGAACATGACATCGTGAGGTCACCTTCCTAGTTTAACTATGTCATTTACCTTTGTAGCCTAACATACGACCAAAACCAAAGCACGACTAGTCTTGACTAAACTGAACGAAAGCCGGGGCTTTGAATGGCTTATACACGACCTAAAACCCATGCGTGGTTAATATGTACGTACGCATGCAAAGACTTTGGTCGTGACATGCATAAAATAACGATGTTATAGTAGATTTATGAAAATCAACGTATCAGCATGAAAAACAATAAAACGAACCAAGGGAAATTGCATAACTTTTAAACACTAACCAGATATTCTACGATTGGTTCACTAGGACTAACAAGCCGCTAGGTTACGGGTGAAATATTGTAGGACTTCCTATGTTGTGACCTCGACCTATGACATGGGTGTGACCAAGTAACCCAAGACGAACCACAACGAGCCATTTGCTCACCATTGGTACGTCACAGACTCTGGTAAAGACGAGCACATCGTGCTCGATGGTTCGTGCCCAGGCCTCATAGACACATGACATAATGAGGCTACCATGGTTGTATTCAAGCTCGAGAAAGTGGGCTGCTGCCACTGTTGAAACCATGGGTTTCGCAACTGGTTGTTGCCACTGTTACAGCCAAATGGGTTGCGAATAACACAGCCACACCCTTAGTTTTGACATTCACCTAGCTCGTGACTAATCTTATAACATGGAGCCATGCGAGATTAACAAGAAAACCTAGCTAGTAATATTTAAGGGTGCGTTGGGGAAAAGGAAGAAGACCACAACAGTGGCCATCAACCCACTGTTGGGCACGACAGAAAAACAGAAAATGGAAGAGCGGTAGGCCATGAGAGTTGTTGGTATTGTATAAAAATAATGCACAAGATCCCTCCTACCACTTGCACATAATTCACCTTATTAAAATTTGGCGTAGAGAAGTATAAATACCTGCACGATTTTGAGCTCCTGAGTCATTTCATCTGAACCCAAGCGGGTTGGCAGACTCGCTAATGAGCAAATGTTTACTTAGACAAGTAGAAAGTCTAAATGACGTTTTTTTATGACTTAAAATTGTGACCACGAAACCGAGTTTTTAAACGGGAAAATAAACTTATCACGGTTTATAAAATTTATTTAACACTAAAACTATTTTAAAGCTTATTCGGGTTTTTAAAACGTAAAAGCCATAAGAGTTAAATCGTGTAATTTACTTGATTTAGAAAATAGAGGAACAAAAATCCGTTATTTTAAAACTTAAGGGTATTAGCTGTAAATAAACAATCTTTATAAACTAATTAAATAAGTCGAACGAACCATGATATATATAAAACTGATAATTATACAAGCTAGTTAACGACTGCGGTGTAAATAAATAAACGCTATAAGAAAATATATAAACTTAGTAACTTACAAATAATGTCTATATTTTCCTGAGATATAGATCACATGAACTTGTAAATATAAGTTACGACGCATAATAGTATCAATTCCTGTACATGTACTTATGGTGGTAAAGCCGTCCCTAGAGCCAACGGTTTAATCAACATTTTTGAAAACGTAAAACGTTAACTCATAAACAACAGTGCCCTTAATGACCCATTGGCATAAGTCATTTCATGCATCAAGAATATAATTCAGATTTGTCATAATTACTTAGGTGTTTGACTGAGTTGCTATTTGACGTACATTGATCCATTATCAATTCAAGACGAATAACTGACAAGGTGAGTTTTCATAGCCCCTACTCTACTGTTTTAAATCATCTTTTGGGGTGAGAACATTGCTTATTTCAAACGTGTGAATACAAGTGCAATTACTCATTACTGATTGGTCTAAGTCCCGATTTAACCCAAGTTGCTATCTGCCCGATTTATCATGAACCGTTAATTACTTGTAAGCGCGAATGTTATGGATAGATCTATCAGGATTGACGTCCCTGTTTGTCTTGGACTGACATTAGTCAAGCAAACACAGTTTCATTTGAGTCAGATTACGGGTGTCCCGGGTTAGACACCTGCAAGGGCATTCATTCATTGTTGGTATATGTTAACGCTTCGGTGTCATGAGCTTAGACAATAGTAATGCGATTTATATGACTTTGTATCTGTTATATTGTCATATGTGGATGAAATCTTGTGATTCACAAACACTACATTTTTCTACTTAAATAAACCTATGAACTCACCAACTTTACGTTGACACTTTAGCAATATTTTCTCAGGTGTTAAGAACGAAGATGCTATATGAAGTCTCATGCATTGCAGTCATTTCTAGTTTTCTGAAGATCACTTGTACTATTTTAAAAACGATGTCGTATTGTCTATTTTTATGCTTCCGCTGAATGTTTAAACAATTTATTATTTCCTAATTCAAGTGATCAATTTTCTTAAAACGTCTCATATAGAGGTTGTTCTGTTTTGCTTAGAAGTATGATAATCATGATGTCACACGCCTCTGGTTGCCATTATACTCTGATATTTTAGGGATGTGACAGATTGGAATCAGAGCTCTGAGTTATAGAGAATTAGGTTGCATTAGGTAGCACTAGACTATAACTACTTATCTGCTTAACATGCTTATTATGCTTCTATTTGTCTGTCATTGCTGGTTTATCAATATGGGGTACATAGGAATCAACAATCGAAGGAGTACATATATTAAAATGGGATACATGTGAAATAGACATATATGAGATACATATACTTAATATGGGTTACATGTGTATTAAACAGGCTTAACTATGCGTATTTTGAAATATATCTATATCCTTATTTCATATTTTATTTTCTCAGCGACATGTCGAACTCGGATGAATTGAGACACACCGATAACACTACACTGGTACCTCCCAGACTCCCCGACACACTTCTCCAGGTGTATCACAGGAGACGTGCTACTCTCAGATTACTTATTTTGCCATTCGTACCATCATTTTCCCCAACTATCAGATGTACTGCTCGTATATCTGTTTTGCCTATTGAGCCAAATCTTGATGAACGTGCCAGAATTTCTGCTATTAACCTTGATGATTATCAACTTAATACTCTTACTCCACCAGCCTCACCTTCATCCCCATTCCTAATGGCTACTTACCAGCGGATGATTGCTGAAACGGACCCCACCCAGAGAGAAGAAGCTCGAACTGCCTACGGGACAGAAACTGGTCAGAATTTGGTGCCTGTTCTTGTGATAGTTTTTACTATATACACAACGCGCCTTAAAGGACAGTTGCATACCATTCTCGAGGACATGGACCGTTACCCAAATGCCTGTTTGGAGGAGTTAGAAGCCTTCATGACACTGTGGGATGTGAAGCCCCGAGTTGAGGAAAGTTCGTTGGAGACGCTATCGGTGGACGAACTGATTACTCAGCTTAGACAAGTGTGTGAAGATGCGGAGGATCGTGCCAGTAATTCTCAGGAGGAAGCGCGACAGAAGAGGAAGGAGGCACTCGAGGAAGTGGTCCAGCGAATCTACCGTAACAACAACTAGTTTTATTTCTTTCTTTTGTACAACCACTAAGCTATGGATTTGTCACGGCTAGTGAACTCTTGTATTCCCTTACTCTTTGAAATAAGTATCGTGTTTGCGAATAATAACAGTATTGATTCAAAATACATGCCATTTGTAGTAACGTGACTATCCTTACGCATATAACTTTCGTACATGTCATAACCATCATTTCTATTGTCCCTCTTATAGAAAATGGCACCTGGACGACGCCCGACTGTCCGCCGGAACCCTCCAGTCAACCGTTCGACCAACCGAAACAATGTGGACATCAACAGTGGCATTGACACTCAGATGCTCGACCAGCTCATTGCCACAAGAGTAGCTGAAGCACTCGCAGCTGCCGCTGTGACTCATGCTGCAAGCACTCAAGAAGAGACCAACCTAGGATCCAACTCTTCCCAGAATAAGGCATGTAACTACAAGGAATTCCGTGCAGTCATGCATGAAAACTTCCGTGGTACTGAAGGTGCTGTAGGCTTAACCCGATGGTTTGAGAAACTAGAATCTCAATTTAGGATTAGCAACGTTGCAGAAGGTGACATAGTCAAATTTGCTTCTAGCACACTGCTTGATGGTGCTTTAACTTGGCGAAACGTGTATGTTCGTTCTGTTACTCTCGATACCGCTCATGCAACACCTTGGGGTGATTTCAAGGCTATGTTCATCCGAAAGTACTGCCCTCGCAATGAAGTCAAACAAATGGAAAACGAACTGTGGAATTTAAAAGTGAAAGGCACAAACCTTACCGCCTACAATCAACGTTTTCAAGAACTCATCCTATTATGCCCTGAGATGGTACCCAACCCCGACCGGTTGTTGGAACGTTACATCGAAGGTCTACCTTTGAGCATCAAGGGTAACGTAACCTCGTCCAAGCCAGTAGATTTGCATGAAGCAATTGAAATGGCTCAAGGGTTGATGTACCAAGTAGTCCAAGAGTTAGGAGAAAACTCTGGTGACAAACGGAAATGGAACGGAAATCACTACAACCCCAACAACACCAACAACACTAGCAATCTCAATCCGAACAAACGCCCAGAGACAGCAAGGGTGTTTACAGCTGGGCAAAGCTCTTATGCTGGCAAATTACCTCACTGCGGAAAGTGTGGACGACATCACACTGATGCATGTCCTCCTACTTGTTACAACTGTGGAAAGGCAGGACACAAGGCCAAAGACTGCCGAGCTCCACCTCGTCCCGCAAGCCAAAGAGGACCCGGAAGCCAAGGAGGACAGGGGAGTGATGTCACTTGTTTCGGATGTGGCAAAAAAGGACATTGCAAGAACAAGTGCCCGAACAATAGGAGTCAAGGCGGTGGAAATCAGATACGAGGCAACCAACAAAATCCTCAGAACAATCAAAGGCAGAATCAAGGAAATCCTAAGGGAAATAACCAAGCATCAACCAGCACTCAAGGAGGGCGCAGAGCACCTGGCAGAGTATACAGCCTATGTGCTGAAGCTGCGGTGAAAGATAACAACGTGGTGAATGGTACGATCCTGATCAATAATGTCTATGCTTCAGTACTGTTTGATACTGGTGTGGATAGAAGCTTTGTGTCATATGTTTTCAGTAAATATATAAACATCCCTCCTACAACCCTAGATACTAATTATAGTGTGGAGCTAGCCGACGGAAAGTCGCTAACCACAAATACTATTTTAAGAGGGTGTACTCTTAACTTGCAAAATCACCTATTCAAAATTAACTTACTCCCTATAGAACTAGGAAGTTTTGACGTCATCGTCGGAATGGATTGGATGGCCGAACATCGTGCAGAGGTTGTGTGTTATGAGAAGTACATTCGTGTTCCGTATGGAAATGATATGCTAATCGTACAAGGCGAAAGGAGCGGAGTTAAAAACAAATCGAGATTAGAAGTCATCTCAAGCATCAGGACGCAAAAGTACATCAACCAAGCATGTCAAGTGTTCTTAGTTCAAATGATAAAGAAAGATGAAACTGAGGCATCCGAAAAATGAATAGAAGACGTGCCTATTGTCAGAGACTTTCTGGAAGTATTTCCTGAAGATTTTCCAGGATTACCCCCGACACGCCAAGTAGAATTTCACATCGAGCTGATACCCGGAGCTGCACCTGTTGCACGTGCACCCTACCGTCTTGCACCTGCAGAAATGAAAGAACTAGCCGAACAGCTAAAAGAACTTTCTGACAAAGGTTTTATAAGACCAAGTTCCTCTCCGTGGGGAGCACCGATCTTGTTTGTCAAAAAGAAAGATGGATCTTTCTGAATGTGTATCGATTATCGTGAGTTGAACAAACTTACAGTAAAAAATCGTTATCCCTTACGAAGGATCAATGATTTATTCGACTAGTTGCAAGGATCCAGCATCTACTTAAAAATTGACTTAAGGTCAGGTTATCATCAGTTAAGGGTTAGAGAAGAAGATATTCCCAAGACTGCTTTCAGAACACGATACGGACACTATGAGTTCCAAGTTATGCCTTTTAGGTTGACCAATGCACTTGCGATATTCATGGACCTCATGAACTGTGTGTGCAAACCATACTTGGACAAGTTTGTGATTGTGTTCATTGATGATATTCTCATATACTCCCGTGATGAGAAAGAACACGAAGAACACCTGAAGACTATTCTAGAGTTGTTGAAGAAGGAAGAATTGTATGCCAAATTTTCTAAGTGCAAATTTTGGATCCATACGGTGAAGTTCCTTGGACACGTGATCGATAGCAGTGGTATTCACGTAGACCCAACTAAGATTGAGGCTGTTAAGAATGGGGTATCTCCAACCACACCTTCGGAAATTCGTTAGTTATTAAGTCTTGCAGGCTACTATAGGAGATTCATCAAAGGATTCTCCAAAATAGCTAAGCCTATGACGGAGCTAATGCAGAAGGATAGAAAGTTTGACTGGGGTGAAGAGCAAGAGACGGCTTTCCAACTACTGAAGCAGAAGCTATGTGTTGCACCTATTCTGGCACTA
>BQNB010028204.1:0-56888 GCA_026074375.1 Tanacetum coccineum | reverse complement strand
GAATGCACTAACTAACCTACATAACTTCGTATCTTAATGATAACGAAGGTTCTTCTCTTGCACTTGAATGGATGGATGATTAGACCAGATTTTAAACAAACTTATAATAAGTTAAGTGATCAAAGGAAATGGTTTAAAATGAGGTTTTTTATCAGAGAAAACTGTGTGCAAAGAGGTTAGAAAATCTGTGGAAATAGTCCACTATTTATAGGAAAAAATATTAATTTTTCATTTGGGCGGTCCCATTTTAAAGAAATGTAAGGTTTGAAAAAATAAAAAATTTCTTTGATCATTCAACAGATTAAAGTTTGTTTTTCATACCTTTAGTGATTTACGTCGGGTGCGAACTTAAATTTGTTGTTGAAGAAAACATGAGACGTCGAAAGATGTTGACGTATGTCACACCCCCAAACGGGGCCTAGTCGGAAACACGTGTCCGGGGGCGTGACGTCATAATACACATCACACAAGATACAAAGAACGACCTCTAAGGGTACGTTTAAAAATCCAACATCGTTGCATTAATTAAAATGGTTTAAGTTTGACATAAGTTTAAAGATAATATAAGGAAGCGAATAAAAGTTTTAGAAATTGACAACGATGTTTAAACAGTAGATAATATCATTTCTTGAAAATCGGCCCAATGCATAGCGACACCAAATAGCAAGCAAAGACATCCACAGCTAAGTACCTGAGAAAAACATGCTAAAACGGTCAACATAAAGCAAAGACATCCACAGCTAAGCACCTGAGAAAAACATGCTAGTTGTACAATAGCAACGTGCTTTCTTTAATGTTTCGTTTTGCTACGTGAACTTTTTTTTGTTCTACTTAATGTAACGAACTTTCAAGTTGTATGTTAATTTGCACCATCAAACTTGTTTTACTGGAATCAGCTATATTTTTGTTCCACTTAACGACCATTTGCAACATTAGGCTTTTTAGCCAACGAACGTTTGCAACGTTAGTCCTTTATACTAACGATTGTTTATTTTTTTCTAATTATTTTTAAATTTATACACGTTTTTATATACACGTTTTTATACACGCTTTTTTATACACACATTTTTATACACATATTTTTAAACACATTTTTATACACATGATTATACACATGTTTTTATACACATATTTTTACACACATTTTTATACACATATTTTTATAAACATATTTTTATACACGTTTTTATACACACGTTTTTATACACACATTTTTATACACGTTTTTATACACGTTTTTATACACACAATTTTATACACACATTTTATACATACATTTTTATACACCCATTTTTATACACATATTTTTATACATATTTTTATACACGTTTATATGCACATTTTATACATGTTTTATATACATGTTTTTAGACACACGTTTTATACACATGTTTTTATACACACGTTTTTATACACACATTTTTATAGACGTTTTTATACACGTATTTTTAAACACATATTTTGTATACATACTTTTATACACATTTTTATACACGTTTTTATACACACATTTTTATACACGTTTTTATAAACACATTTTTCTACACGTTTTTATACAAATATTTTTATACATACGTTTTATATGTGTAAAATGTGCATAAAATCGTGCACACAAATGTGTATAAAAATGTGTATAAAACGTGTGTATAAAATAGTTCACGTACCAAAACGGAACATTAGAAAAAAGTTCACGTACCAAAACGGAACATTAGAAAAAGTATTAAACATGCCACGTAGGCTTTTTTCGGTTTTATAACTTTTTTCCCGGTTGTCAGTCAAGGTTGGTGCAAATTAACACAAAACTTGAAAGTTCGTTACATTAAGTGGAACAAAAAAAAGTTCACGTACCAAAACGGAACATTTAAGAAAGTACGTTGCTATTGTACGGCTAAAACCTTTGAGTGAATTCATAGGTTTGAATTTAATATTAAAAGTTGACCACAAGTTCACAGTACGCACGCGACAGTTATAACAGATACAACTTCACATAAAAAGAATGAATTTACTGTTGCACTAAGCTCATACACCTGAATCTCAATGTTAAAAGTGAATATTTTAATAATGCCAAATATGTTTCCACGCCTCTAAAGTAATCAGGACCAAGATCACCTATTGACATTCCTACATGGAACAAATCCGTTTGTTTCGGACCATCACGAATCTAGTAAGGCGCAACTTACCCGGAATAGTGGATAGATTACCTCTCCAATAGATCTATTACAAACATTTCACGCAAAACACTTAACCGGTACGGTCTTAAAGCAATTGACGTTTCATTGATAATTCCGGGCATTAGTGGTTTTATTTCCTACTTAGCAACACGTAATCAGGAAAAGGAAATGTAAAGTAACTGTGTCCATAGTTTTAAAAACAAGCAATGTTTCTCGCTCTCCAAAATAGGTAAAGTAAAATAGTAAAACATGGGGCTATGAACTCACCTTAGCAAAATGAGCAAATGATAATCACGCAAGTAAAAGATGATATAGGAAATCAATCCGCGACCTAAGAATAATAACGTCCCTCGAAAAAACGAAAGTATGCCAAGAATTGCACAATATGTTCAAGCACCAAAAAAAAATCCTATACGAGTTTGCTTTAGTTTTGGTTTAACAGACATTATGAAATAAATCATAAGTTCGTTCGTTAAGTTTTCGGTCGTTTAATCCAAAAATTACTAATTTTAGAAAGTTTGATATTTAGGAAATTTTTAGTTTCGGACGTTAAGTACCGTCCCCCTTACATTTTTGTTAAGTTTACCATAGATTTCAAAACGCCTAATGTAGCCTAAATTGCTTATACTTCTAGTGTCCGTTTCGCTAAATTATAACGCAACTACTATTTATTAGTAACTTTCTCCGCTTTCTTAAAATAGTTAACGACGTCTTTAAATGTACTACTAATAGGTAAGTGTTACTGATAGTTTCGCTAGTGTTTAGAAGTCCAAAAAATGTCGAAAGTGTCCGAAAAACTCTTTGTTAAACTATCACATCACACACATTCATCCGTTTTGGTCGAAAAAATATTTCAAGTTTCATTTGGCTATAACTTGATCGTTTTAAATCCAATTATAAATGTGTGAGTATAGAAAAACTAGCAACTCGAAACGAGCTCTCCGAAAACTACTTTTACGCCTAATGAAAACATTTTTAGGTCGACAAAAACCTCAAAACAAATTTGAGACAGCAAGCACTTTTTGCCAAAAACTCAACCAAAATCTACCCAAACTTCATAATAGTGTCTAATCTAGCCTAATCTCCATTCACCACTAATCCACGAACCAAACCACAGTCTAAATCTAACCTAAGCCCTTTATTTTCATTGTTCAGAAACACTCATCACTCTCATCTCACAAAAACATAATATTTTAAATAGTAAAATAAAGTAGTAACAGTAATTAATGAAATCTTAGTACTTTATGAAAATCTTTCAAAAAATAAAAACACAACATATGGATGTATGGAATCTTTGGAACAAACTAAAGAAAGAATGTTAGAAAACCACAAAAAAAGATTCAAGATACTCACAAGAATGAAGAACAAAAAGTAATAACACAAGATCTATACCCAAAATCAATAGATCTCGAAAAACCCCAAATAATAACCAAACTCTAATTTGTAGATCTTGAAAATACTTGAAATCAAAAGAAAACCTTTCTTGAATAACTTGGATCTAGATAAAATTAATATGGAATGTGTTGAATCTTGGTAGAAATCAAAAGTATGGGAATTGTGAGTGTGGTGTGTTAGTTGTTTGTTGGGGTGTCAATGGCAAGAGAGCACGAGAGAGGAGAAAAATGTTTCTAGGTGATGCATAATGAAATATAATTAAAAGACCTAAGTCTACACAAGATTGAGGTTTATAAAGTGATGTTGGAACTAGGGATTAGGTGATAATATTGGAACTAGGAATGGGAGTACTTATCAACAAAAAGAGTGAACCAAGTACCTCATGGTCCGTTGTGTTTCCATCCTCTTTAGGCCAAGTGAGGTGGAGGGGGGGGGGGGGTGGTTCAAGCAAAGTCAACTACCATGGTTCCATGATAATTCAAATTCTATAATGCTATAGTGGATCAAAGTGTAATCCGTGAGAAGAGTAATATCCTTTGGCTTGTATGAGGATAAGAACAAAGCATGTCATTATCCCTTCTTAATGCATGCATGTGATAGTGTTTTGTCTTGAAAATTAAAAAGATGCTCTTGATTTATTAAAGTGTGTGTATGCGTATGTTTTGAGTATGGGGGGTGAACTAAAATTTTTGGCTTAACAATATGAGATGGACGATAACTAAAGTTTACACGAAAAAATTATCAGTTTTGTGTTATCCGTAGGTCAAAAACGCGAAAAACGCAATTTAGACAATAAAGCATAAAAAAATAAATACAAGTGATCGTAAAACAACGAACCACGTTAAAAAGATAAAATTAATCTCATAAAATATCAAAACTAATGAAGAATTTTGAATGAATGTAAACGCTTCCATGACTAATTTTCAGATTTACCGCGGGTTTACTTCCCGGAAAATCCGCCATATTCAAACGTAACGTATAAAAGAAAACAATAATTGTCAATCAGTTTAAAATATTTGACCGACATTATCGGGTGTGAACATCATTCCCCCCATTAAAGAAGTCTTTGTCCTCAAGCTTAAGACATGAGACAATGTTTAACAAAAAATGAGGGTACTATTTTCTTCATTTGGTCCTCGCGCGTCCCAAGTAAACTACCGTGGCCTTGTACCCTCGAATTTCCGATCGGACCTTTACGATTGGAATGCGTCTACGCTTCAGCCGTATTAAACTTTTCAATCTATAATTTTCAACTGGTTCTTCAATGAAATGTACCTTGTCATCATCTGGATCTCATCCAACAGAATAGCTAGGGGTTCGTACCTACGAAAACACTTCTTCAAATTGGAAACATGAAAAGTACTATGAACTCGCTTTTAACTGCACTGGAAAAGTTCAAGTCGAAAACCAAGCGTTCCCACTTTTAGCGATAATCTTGAAAGTCCTATATAACCCGGGTTCAGCTTCCCACCGTTTAGCCGAAACGTATCACCCCTTTTCATGGCGAACACTTCAACATGACCTTGTCCTCCAACCACAAATATCAAATGGCGTTACGCCTCCTATCTAACATAGCTCTTTTTGTCTATCTCGGCAGCTAGAATTCCTCTTTTTGATTTGAATGAACTTCTTAGTGATTTTATCATGAACAATTTCCGGACCAGTGAGCTGAGCGTCTCCAACCTCAGCCCAACAAATAGGCGATCTACATTTTTGGCCGTAGAGAGCTTCAAACGGTGCAGCCTTGATACTAGTGTGATAACTGTTGTTGTAAGAAAACTCCACCAAAGGTAGGTGTCTATCCCAACCTTTCCCAAAATCCATCACACAAGCACGTAGCATGTCCTCCAAGGTTTGGATGGTTCTCTCACTTTGACCATCAGTTTGTGGATGGTAAGCCGTACTCATATCCAATTGAGTACCTAGGGCTTCATTCAATGATTTCCAGAAATAAGAGGTAAACTTACTGTCTCGATCAGAAATAATCAAAACTGGCACTCCATGCCTCGAGACTACTTCCTTCAAGTATTGTCTCGTCAACTTCTCCATTGAGTCGGTTTCCTTTATTGGTAAGAAATGAGCAGATTTTGTAAGTCGGTCAACAATTACCCAAATTGTATCTTAACCAGTTGATGTTTTTGGTAACTTAGTTACGAAATCCATGGTAATGTTCTCCCACTACCATACTGGGATCACGGGTTGAACCAACAAACCGGATGGTTTTTGGTATTCAGCCTTGACTTTGGCACAGGTCAAACATTTACTGACGTAGGTGGCAATCTCAGCCTTCATATTCGGCCACCAATACAGCTTCTTTAAATCTTGGTACATCTTGTCCGATCCAGGATGTACCGAATACTTTGACTTATGCGACTCATGCATAATTAGTTCCCTTAAATTACCTCGACAAGGTATCCAACTTCTCCTATTTAAGCACAACGTTCCATCAGTACGTGGCTCTAGCTTCTTAATCATACCACACAGATCTTCTGTTTCATAATTCTCCTCCATTCTCGCCTCAACCTGAGCTTCTAAGATCTGTACAAGGAGGTTCAGACTAATCGTCATAACCAAAGCTCGAACTCGTAGTGGCTTAAGCCGTTCCTTTCGGCTCAAGGCATCCGCCACCACGTTCGCTTTTCCCGGATGATAATGTATCTCGCAGTCATAATCACTCAATAACTCTAACCATCTACGTTATCTCATGTTCAACTCTTTCTGATCTAGAATATGTTGCAAACTGTTGTGATCAGTGAACACAACGCATTTCGTTCCGTACAAATAATGTCTCCATATTTTGAGAGCAAACACTACAACTCCAAGCTCTAAGTCATGTGTAGTGTAATTCTTCTCATGAATCTTAAGTTGGTGTGACGCATAGGCTATGACCTTCTCCCTTTGCATCAAAATTGCGCCCAATCCTTTACGAGAAACATCACAGTAAACCACAAAGTTTTCACTACCTTCGGGTAAAGCCAAAATTGGTGCACTACACAACTTCTGCTTCAACAATTGAAATGCAGCTTCTGCTTTGTCACTCCAATCAAACTTCACGTTCTTTTGAGTCAGCTTCGTCATAGGCTTGGCAATTTTTGAGAAACCTTTGACAAATCGTCGGTAATAGCCAGCAAGACCTAGAAATTAATGAATCTCTGTCGGAGTCTTGGGCGATGCTCAATCCTTGATTGACTCAATCTTAGCCGGGTCCACATGAATGACCTCACTATCAATCACGTGACCAAGAAATTGTACCTTCGACAACCAAAATTCACACTTCAAAAACTTGGCGTATAATTCCTCCTTTTTAAGTAACTCCAGAATTAACTTAAGGTGTTCTGCGTGCTCTTCTTTGCTCTTGGAGTAGATCAGGATGTCATCAATAAAAACAATCACGAATATATCTAGGTACGGTTTGCATACCCGATTCATCAGATCCATGAATACTGTCGGTGCGTTGGTCAGTCCAAACGGCATCACTTGAAACTCATAGTGACCGTAGCGTGTCCTAAACGCTGTCTTTGGAATGTCTTCCTCTCGAACTCTGAGTTGGTGATAACCAAATCTCAGGTCGATCTTAGAGTAGACTCTTGATCCTTGCAACTGATCAAACATGTCGTCGATTCTTAGAAGTGGATATCGATTCTTCACCGTCAGCTTGTTCAGCTTACGGTAATCGATACACATCCGAAAAGATCCATCTTTCTTTTTGACAAACAAGACCGGGGCTCCCCAGGGCGAGGAACTCGGTCTTATAAATCCCTTGTCAGAAAGTTCTTGTAATTGAGTAGACAATTCTTGTAGTTCCGTCGGTGCTAATCTATACGGAGCTCTTGCCACAGGTGCAGCACCAGGGACCAAGTCGATTTGGAATTCAACTTGTCGCGTAGGCGGTAATCCAGGTAATTCATCTAGAAAGACCTCTGGAAAGTCCCGTACAGTCGGTACGTCCTCAAGTCGCTTCTCCTTTGACTTGTCTCCGGTTTCCTTCTTCGTTACTCGTGCCAGAAAAATTAGGCATCCTTTCTCAATATACTTATGAGTTTTTATGCACGATGTAATGCTCAACTTTGACTTCTCTCTTCTACTGCCTCTATCACCTTGAACTATCAAAACTTTGTCTCCATAGGGAATCCGCACAATCTTCTCATCATAAATGATCACCGCATGATAGTTCGCTAACCAATCCATGCCGATGATGGCGTCAAAGCTTCTAAGTTCTACTGGTATTAGGTCAATATTGAATGGGTATCCTAATAATCCTAACGTACAACCTCTAAGCACGGTATTGGTTTCAGAAATTCTTTCGTCGGCTAATTTGACAGCATAGCTATCGTCTAAAGTATCGGGGGTTATATCAAGCAAAGTACTAAATGTAGTCGATACGAAACTTCTATCGGCACCCGAATCGAATAGTATGAAATCATAATGATTGTTGAGAAGAAACGTACCCATGACGACATTTGAATCGAGGTTAGCGTCTCCTCCACCTAGCACATATGCTTTCCCTCTTGCTTCACCAACTCCATTCTTGTTTCCAGCTTTGTTTCCACGGTTTTGATCCTTTAACTAAGGGCAAACACCTTTGTAGTGTTCTTGCCTTCCACACTCAAAACAAGTTACGACCCTCTGATTCACTACTTGACCCCTCTGAGTTGAAGTAGTGGAGATTGTGACCTTACAATCCCGGGTCAAATGCCTAACTTTGTTACACTTCTCACATCTCACTGTGCAAGGTCCTTCATGGTGAAGCTTACACTTGTTACAAAGAGGCAACAGTCCATTATATGGTTTCTTCTCATTGTTGTCAGCCGTATAGGCTCATGCTACATTCTGACCTCCTACATTTGGACTTTTAAATGGTGGTTTCTGACCATGGTTGTCTCTCTGATTAACCTCCAATCTTCTTTTGTTTTCAGCATTTTTCACAACATAACCCTTCAACTTTTGGTCCATTAAGTTGTTAGTAATTCGAACAGCATCTTGCAATCTTGTAGGTTCAGCAACAATTACATTCCCTTAGATGTTATCGGGGAGTCCTCCAATGAATTTCTCAACCCGATCCTCCTCCTCGGGGACCATCTTGGTGCACATCATAGTCAACTCTTGAAATCTCTGAGTATAAGCAGCCAAATCATTGTTCTTCACGGTTAAGTTCCACAGTTCAGTTTCCATTTTCTGAATCTCATTCCTTGGGCAGTACACTTCAGTCATTAGCTTCATGAGCTCTCTCCATGACATGGCAAATGCAGCCTCAGTCCCAATAGTCCTCTTATGTGAGTTCCACCAAGTTAGTGCACTGTTTAACAGTGTGCAAGTAGCATACTTAACTTGGGACTTCTCTGGGCAGTTGCTGATATGGAACACTGTTTCCATCTTCTCAAACCACCTTATCAATCCGACAACTCCTTCTGTTCCCTTAAAGTTGAGTGGTTGACACTTCATGAAGTCCTGATATGTGCATTCTCTAGCAACAGGTCTATCACCTCTACCATTCTCATTTGGATTTCCATTTCCACCATTTCCATTCTCACCATCTCCATTACCGCCATTTCCATTATCGCCGTCACTGCCGTTCTGGCTTTGATTCTCAGCCTCGAGAGCATTGGCGGCACGGGTCGCCTTATGAGCAGCCAATGCTTCTTCCACACGTCGGTTAACGAGTTCTTCGATTGCTTCAGGGGTCATATCGAAGCGAGTGATAGTCATTGTTCTACGTCACAAGACATAACGCACGATGAGATTCGATATGAGATATAGCCATTTTAAATGGTAAATATGGTTTATATAGGAAAATACAATAGAACATGTTTTGCCAAAACACGTAAATAACAATAAAGATGAATACGCGAGAGAATCAAAACAAGCTTTTCATTTCACGAATAAAAGCATAATTCGGTTACAACCAACCCACAATAGGTACATGATTTACGATTATTTCTACTGCCAACATCTAGACCTAACTGTTGATAAAATATAATGCCTAAAAACATTACTAATATTTTTCACATCTTTACGTTTTGATAATCACAAAATATAAAAACGTTCAATGTAAAATTAAACGTAAACAAGTAATTAGTAGTAAATTTTCATTTCGAAATTTATATCACTTCAAGGTATGAATAAATAAATGCTTAATGCATTTTATGATCAAAGGAAATTTTTATTCAACCTCACACTTTTATAAAATTTTGTAAACATTTTTATAAATATTACAAAACATTTTATACAATTAAAAGAAATGTTATATTCAAAATAAACATTTTGAAATTCAAATTTTTGGACCTTAAACGGCTAGAAAAGTTCCAAAAAATTCCCCCTACACAAAGGGACAAAATGGGGAGCGCCTAGTCTAGGACGGCCCCCCTTAAATACACGGGCGGCCCCCTTAATTTTAAGGGGACCGCCCACCTATTTAAGGGGACCGCCCATAGACTGACGCTCCTCCAGTTTATCCTATAAATACTGGACTATTCCCCATTATTTTCTCACCTTTTGCACTCATTCTTTCTGTTCTAAAACAACCCACACATCTCACTAAAATCTCTTGATCATTTAATCATAAAGCTTTGTTTCCAAGTGATCCAAGCTCAATTCCTCAAGTGCAAGAGAATAATACTTTCATCATCAAGTGAAGAAGTATTACACCTCAAGTGTATATTGCAATCTTGTTGCATCCATATCACATATTTGTAAATCAATTATATATCTTGTATATGTGTGAAGTAGCTAGATCTTGGCGATCTTTGTAAGTATAGTTAGATCGTTGTGATCAGCCCAAAGCAGTGTTAGATAATTGTGATATAAGTAGTGTGGTAAAGTGAAGTCACAAAGTTGTGAAGAAGTCTTGAAGTTGTGAAGAAGTCGTGAAGTTGTGAAGTCGTGAAGTTGTGTTGTGATAGATTGGTTCTAGCTAAGATTAGAACTCGACATTTAGCTTTGTGTCGTAAATCGGTGTAAGCAACGTTGTGTACGGTTTTCTCCGCCATAAGGGAGTTTGTTGACATAGTGAAGAAAACTCTCGAGTTAGGTGCTCGGGGAGTGGAGTAGGGCGAAGAGGTGCTTCGTTACCGAACCACTATAAATCCTCGCGTTGTGGTTTGATTGTTCTTACTCTTATCTCTTGTCTTACATTATTCTTTACTAACAAACTATAAATCCCCTCGTGTTGTGGTTTGATTGTTCTTACTCTTATCTCTTGACTTACTTTATCATTTCATATATTTACATTGTTCATATGTGCAAAGGCATGAATTCACAAAAAGTCGAATCTAAGTTTTACAAACAAACATAAACCTTAAAATAAAAAGCGGTAAACTATTCAACCCCCCTTCTAGTTTTCCTCAATTGGTATTAGAGCCACGCTAAACAAGATTTTTAAAATAAATTGTATTTTAAAACTTGAATCGATCTATGGAATCGGAAAAATATTAAAAGTGCAATCTATGCAAAGACCACCACTATTTGAAAGTGATGGATTTATTTATTGGAAAAATAGATTCGAAACTTATGTGAAATCAAAAGATCTAGATCTTTGGCATGTTATTACCGATGGTGATTTTCTTCCTATTCAAAATAACCCCGAAATGAAAAAGGATGAAGTTGTACCTTTTAATAAACAAAATAATGATCTTAAAAAGAAACTTGCAAAAAATAATAAAGCTAAAATGGTAATTTATAATGCTTTGCCACGTAAAGAATACAAAAGAATTTTTAGGTGTTAAACTGCAAAAGAAATTTGGGATACTTTATTAATCACTCATCAAGGTAATAATCAAGTCAAAGCTAACAAAATAGATCTTCTTGTTCAACAATATAAACAGAATTTTAAGATTCCCGAAGAGGAGTCAATAGATAATGTTTTTGCTAAATTTAACACTATTATTACTAGTCTAAAAGCACTTGATGAAGGTTTTTCTAGCTTGAATTGTGTTAGGAAATTTCTTAGGGCACTACATCCAAAATGGCGTGCAAAAGTTACGGCGATTGAAGAATCAAAGAATCTAACAACTCTATCACTTGACGAACTCATTGGAAATTTAAAAGTTTATGAAGAAGTAATTAAGAAAGACTCCGAAACCGTCAAAATCAAAAGAGAACAAAGTAGATCTATTGCCTTGAAAGCTAGAAAGGAATCTAGTGATGATGATAGCTCAACCTCCGATAGTGAAGATGAAGAATACGCCATGGCCGTAAGAAACTTCAAGAAATTCTTCAAAAGACAAGGAAGATTCGTAAGACAACCAAAAGAGGAAAGTAAATCATACCAAAGAAATAAAGACGATAAAAATGGCAAAGGCGAAAGAAAATGTTTTAAGTGTGGAGATCCAAATCATCTCATCGGAGAATGTCCGAAACAATCAAAATATCAAAATCAAAAGGCGTTTGTTGGAGGATCCTGGAGTGATAGCAACGATGATGAAGAGGAAATGACAAAGGTCGAAAAGTGTCTTATGGCTTCTAATGAGGTACTTTCCGAAACTGAATACTTTAGTGATGACCAATCATTATTAGACAGAAATGACTTAGATAGTGAATATAGTAGATTATGCAAAATAGGACTAAAAGTCATGACTAAAAATAAAACTTTAAAACAAGATAAAAATAAAACTAGAAAATAAAGCACTAGAATTAAAAGATAAACTATCTAGGTTAGAAAAATGTAAGGAAGTAAATGAAGAATGTAAAACATGTCAAGATCTTAGGCTTGAAAATGAGATGCTTAAAAAAGAAGTATCTAGGCTAAATCAATTTAATGATAGTAGCCATTCACTTAAGAAAATAATAAGTTCTCAAAAACATTCCGGAGACAAATCCGGTTTAGGATTTAATTTTACTAAAGGATCACCTAGCGAAACCAAACAAGTAAATTTTGTAAGAGCCCAAGAAGTCGAGTCGAAAGAAAAATTGATAGAATCAAACCAAAACTCAAAACCAAAATTTATACTTTTAAACAATACTAAAATTCTCATTGCAAGTGATGATGAGGTAAAACATTTTTACAAACCTTCCTTAAAACCCGGAGTCGGATTTACTAAACCCACAATGAGGTATAAAACACCTCCTCCGAGAAGAAAGGAAAACTCTCATCCTCGTTCCAAAACACCTCAACCTAGGAGAGACTAAGGTAGACCAAATTACTCTAACACTAATCACACAATGTCGAATCAAATGCAAAACATATGCGGAAATAATAACTTCGGATACATGAAACGTTGGGGACCAAATGGCTAAGCCATCACAACCTTTGAAGTAGTATGCTCTCTACAAACATTCTTTGACTCCGGATTAAGGAATTCATGATAAGGTTCTCATGAACCCTTATCATTTACATCATGAAGACATTAATGAAGATAATTCTAAATATTAAGGTACGTATCACTTTTCATATTCGAAGATATAGATTATAAGTAAATGTCTATGTGACTATAATGTTGTAGTGTAATTCTTAGAAAATAATGTAGTCTCTAGAAATACCATTTGTTGGTTTTCTAGCTTTAAAGAAATTAGTTCACTATGAACTATTCTTTCGTGTAGATTATTGTTATACGTCTACAAAATGGAAATCTTTTATGACCACATAGCAAACTCACGTAGACGAAGAAGAGCAAGCTAATGGTTAACAATTAACATAGAAGTAGGATTAGTCGCATGAAGATCATAAACACACTATGGATGAAACAAATTCCCTTCGACCTCGACGATCGCCTCGGATCCGTGTCAACCATCATCTACGTCTATCGGAATCAACTTGTTAAAATTTTCAACTACGTCTTATTATTTCATTATCTTCGCTATCCATTCTCGTCTCATCTCAAATCGAATATACTAATTGCCTTTTTGAAGAAATTAATCCCTCCTTCTTGCAAGAAATTTCATCTCTAAATCACCTCTCGAATTGACGTCTTGATTATCTTGTCCAAAATAGTCAAAGAAACTTTTTAATTAAACAAAGGGTTAATTAATAATTGTCAATAATCATTCTCATAAAAACTGTCATGATTATCTCGTCCGAAATAGTCATACATGAGCTCTTAGGGTTAATTAAACAAAGGGTTAATTAAGAATTGACATCTTGATTATCTCGTCCGAAATAGTCAAAGAAACTTTTTAATTAAACAAAGGGTTAATTAATAATTGTCAATAAACATACATGAGCTCTTAGGATTTCTAAATAATCCTTGTTTAGCATCCTACTCATACCTAACTCTATCATTTTTCGTTCTTCGCGAATTCTTGCGAACGCTTAGCCTAAAAGTTAAGAAACAAGCTAGAGCTCAACACGCTCGATCGGGTCAAAATTTACTCTTATTCTACCCAGCAAGAAAGTCAAAATTGTGACAAAAACACTTATTTTATTTTTGAAAAATTTTAAGTTTGTTCATTTTTGAAAATTTTTGTGGGAAAACGGGGTACGTGAGAACAACGGGTAAAAGTAGGTAAGATCATATCGAAGATATACTACCTCATACTAAAATCAAACATTGTCCTCAATGTTTCCTAGCCTAAGACTTAAAAACCCCATACTAGAACTCAAAAAGGTCGAATGCATAACTCAAACATGAAGAAAGTATCACAAATATCTTAAGCCGTTTATTAAGTGTGCTATAAGATAAATGTTAGACGATAATAATCTTTAGGATATCGGATTTCCCCAAACTAATGGCAAGCAAAGGCTAGGAAGCTCGAGTGGACCAGGACAAAACACCGAACATGAGAGTCTTCAGAAAAGTTGGGTGCAATCCTGCAAACAATCACAAGTGCAAACAAAAACACAAAGAAACAGGAAGAGTACAAGCCTCCTCACAACACATAAGAAGCTAGAAAGAAAATAGAAAATGGATAAGCATGGGAGCCTCCCACGAAGCGCTTTTTTTGGTAACCGAGTCACAAAGCTATACTCGATCCCTGAATTTCATATGTCCTTAGGGAGAAGTAACTGAAGAGAAAATCCAAACGGACAAGCTTTCACTAAAGTTTGAACCAAACATTAAAGCACATGAAAGTTCCGTCCCGATGAATGCCACAGGCGTCTAGTGGAGATGTCCGGGGTTCAAAATGGTATCACTCATTTTTGGTGGAGGAAAGATAAGGGAGAACCACAGGTAGGTGAGAAACGGAAGAAAAGTCCGAATGATAAATGTGAAGGAATCGTCAACTTCAACATTATTCTCACCTCCCCCTGGATCAAAACATTCATCTTCATTAAGCTCATCAAAATTGTTTATCACGGGTGCATCGGTCTCAACAATTAAGCTAATCTCAACATCTGGTGGTTCCGGAGGAGGACGAGGAAATGACGGATCAAGATCAAAGTGGAATGATTCAAACTCAGGAAGCTCCAAAAGAGGGTTATTTGAATTATCAGAAATAACAATGCCAGTCAGCCCTCCCTGATCGGGCTCAACCTCAAAAAGAAACGAATCATACTCGGGAAGAGAGTTATTAGCATGAGTAGTGGTACTGCCACTTCTCATCTCTTCCGTATCATCGCTAAAAGTCTCGAATTCAGGTAAAGAGTTATCTGAATAAGAGAAAGAAGTATCGGACTTCTCAAAGAATGAATCACTATCCATAATGGAAATAGGAAATGAAGAGGGAGACTTGAACACATGATCAGGAGTGGGGTTATTTTTCAAAGATTCGATATTAGTTACAAGACGACTAATGTTCAACAATTTCTCACGAAGAATAACGTCTTGGATTTGAAAAATATCTTCTAAGTCAAACTCTTTCTCTTCTTGATCTTCATCATTCACCTCCTCTAAACTATCGTACTCTAAATTGAGAGGTGATGCTTCAATGTACTCGATGTTCTCATAAGAATCATCATCACTTGAAGTACCATCATTGTTAGAATCGGATAAAATCTCAAAATGATTGCTCAAAGCATCAAAAGTGGAAGGATCTTCACAAACGGGCACATCACACGTATCTTCGGAAATACCCTTGAACTCACTTGGGATTTGGAGAAGGTTCTCAACACTAGTGCTAAGATGCTCGTCCTCCATTATGAGAGAGTTAACGGGCTCCTCGGTTGATAAAACAGGTGTGATTGCAATGGTATAGTCCTCAGCATCATTATAGCAAATATGGATATTCCAATATCGATCTTTAGCTGCTTGCCCTTCCATAATTCGCCTTTCTTCTTCCTTCTTTTGCATAATTTGACCAACCATATCACATATGGATGTCATTTGCTCCATAAGTTTGTTTTGAGAATTAAGAAACTCATTTTGAGCATTTAAGATTGGATGATTGACGGTATATTTCAAGGGTTGAAAGTGGTCAAAACCAAAAGAATTAGGATCATAGCAAGAATTTTGCTCATAATAATCTTCATTCGTTGGTTGACATTGAAAAGTTTCATGAGGACCCCCGCAATTTTCACAACAATTGTATTGTTGAGAAGAACTTTGAGAATTTTGTGGAAAATAATTATCATTAAAGTTTTGATTATAAAAACATGAGCTCCTGCTCATGAAACAAGAAAGCGGCAACTGTGGTGGACAATCATAACCATAATGAGCATTATTTCCACATAACTCACACAAGTAAGTCTCAAACTGGAGCTGTGGAGGGTGGGTGAAAACACTTGGAGAATCATTGAAAGAATTAGGTTTGGAATCATAAGTGAATGAATTCTCATCTTCATAATTGCATGTCGGATGAACACTTGGCAAAGTCTGTGGGAGCTCAGCAATGGTTTGATTGCATTGTTCTGGATTAGAGATAATCGGAGCTTTTGGTGGACAATTATAACCAATATGAGCACCGTTCCCACAAGACTTGTCAAGTGCATTGTTGACCAAAAAATTTCATCTAACGAATCACCACACTCGAAACAACAATTGTAGTTAATTTGTGGAGGACTTTGCGAAGAATTTTCATCAGGGTCTTGATTGAAGACGAATAGCTCTCGAGGAGCACTAACAATGTTAGTGTTGTGATTGGATGACTTGGAGGTGTTTAGAATTTTGTTTTCATCATGAATTGTATACCAACCTTCATTCAAACACTTTCGCACAAAAGCACAAGATCGACAATATAAACCATCAACCGGGTTTCCACAAGTTGCACAATTCTTTCTGGTTGAGGTTTAGGAAACAAGAACCTTGTCATCAAGACCTTCCTTTTGAACACCAAAAAGTCCTCATGTGTAACAAAGCTCACAAGTCATGCCATTCTTTAAAATCGAGAAAAGGGTGTTTTCAACGAGATCGAGGTGAACCGCCATAAGAATTAAACAAATTAGAGGATTAAGAAAAGAATTAAATGGATAAGAAGGAAAAGAAGATTATTTTTGGTTTTTAATCTAATTTTAACGGACAATGAGATAGACAACTTGAACCAAATAATCAAACTTACTTCACGGTAGCTCTTAAAATTTTTTACTTATTTAAAGGTGAGCCGTACAGTCGCAAAGTGACACAAAATGGTAAGTTTTTAATCTTTTTTATTCGGTGGGAACTTATTATGGATAATATCTCAATTGAAAGTATTATTTGTTGGTGTTCTTTTACCAACTTTGTTTTATTTTAATTATTTATTATGGAAATTTTTTTTTTTTGATGTTTTTTTATTATATTTTATATGAAAACTATACTAAACAGAAAAAAGAAAATATTTTTTTTACTATTTAATTTATATTTTTATTTTTTTTATTTTTTATTTTTAAACAAAACAAAACTTTCAAAACAAAGGTCTTCAATTACGATCAACAAACTCAACGAGAGAATCTTAATCACAAATCCCCGGCAACGGCGCCAAAAATTGATTCGCTAGAATCTATATATACGTAAGAGTAAAATATATAATATGATGGAAAATTTACCAATTTACCCTTGAGGGCAAAGGTAAAAAGGAAAATCTTCAAAAATATATATAATATAATACGTATATAAACTGGGAAGTATGATTCCCGGGTCGTTATCCTCCAATGATTTGTGAAATTGAAACTACGTTTGATGTTTCGGACCAGATGATTTGAAATTGAAGACAAAGGTTTGATTTGATTATCTACTTTTAAAAAATTAAAATAAACTAAATTAATAACAATTTTATCACGAAACAAATAACGAGAACCAAATTTTAACTAAAGATGGCAACAAACGGGAAACCCCTAAACGGAGGTCAAAAACCTTAAATTTCTAAAATTAAACCTAACTTAAATTTTTTCTTTTTAAATAGACTCTATTTGACTAAAAAGTAAGTTTAAAGAAAACTAGAACAAAAACGGAATTGAAATGAGCTTTAAAACACGAAAAACGAGAACGGAAACGAATCCCATTCTTTAAAAAGCGAAATTTTGCAAATTAGACCCTACATAAGCAAAACTAATTTCCTATAAACTTTATGATAAAAGAAAAAGTTTCTATAAAAAGATTTATATTTCTTTATTATTTTTTCTTTCCTATTTTTTATGTATTTTTTGAAGAGTTTTAAAAAGAAAATATATTGTAATAAGGAGTATACCTCTCAAGAGGGCTGGAGGATTGATTAAAAATTGGCGAAGTGAGAACGAGCGGAGCGGGTAGCGGCGAGATCGCACACTTTGATATGCATTTTAGTACTGTATCAGGAATGATCTATAGGGCAGACTTCACTCGTGGCTAAAACTATGAAAGCTTGATTGTAGCAGGGGCTTGATAGCTCGTAGCGGCGAGGGCTACTAGCCAATAGATAAATATACAGCAATTAATACAAACTTTATATATATACCGACGTCTTTTACCTATGGTTGCGGATTAAGCGTGACACTAAAGCTTAACGGAGGTTTGGTAGCTATATCCGAAAAAAAAAAAAGGAAAAATGAGTATAAAAGTTAAATTGGTATAGTCTAACGAAAAAGACCCAGGGCGCAGTGTAGTGAAGTGTGGTGTGTGTTATAAAAGGGTTGAAAGTGTTGAGGTCGGGGGTTCGAGTCTTGCTCACCCCCGATTTCCACTTTCCCTTTTTTTTATTTTGAAAAACTTATAAAAGCAAAGTTGTAAATAAGCTGAAAATAAGTAACTTTTGTGAAAACACTTTTTCTAGAACTCAAAAATAAGCACAGAATTAAGCCAAATAAGGGGACAGTTTATACTAAAAAGGATTTTTTAAGCTTTTAACTAAACTAAATAAGCTAAAATTGTGAATAAGCTGAAATTAAAACTAAATAAGCTACACATTACTTATAATTAAGTTAATAAGCAAAACTTAACAAGAAATAAGCAAAAAGAACAAACAATAAGCCAGAAAAACTATTTTAACTCTTTTTGGCTCTTTTAACTAAACTAAGAGAACAAATAAGCTAAATTAAGCTAAGTCTTAATCAGATTAAGCTAAACTAACCTAATAAGCAGATCTAAGCTAAGAATAAGCAAAAACAAGAAGCCATAAGCTAAAAATAAGAAATAAGCACTTAAATGCAACTGTGAACCAAACAGCCCCTTAAGGACACTTTGAGCTTAAAATTAAGCTCTTAAATAAGAACTTAAAGACATGAGACTTGATTTTAATGAAACTTTGGCCTAAATGCTATATAAAAATGCTTTTTGAAAGAGTTTTTGACAACAAGAGCTTATAGAAAAAGCTCTATGAAAACAGACAGTTAGCTTAATAGTTGCTGAGCTCTACTTAGAAAAAAAACAGAATGCAATTTTAAAAGCTTAAAAACAGATAGTCTAATAAGCTACTTATTAAAAACTAAATGCAAACTTATAAACTATGATATATAAGCTACTTTATTGCTGAAAATGAAAACCTAACAACTATTTTAACCTACTTAAAAAGAAGCTAGAAAATGACAGTTTGAGTGTTTCCCCTATCTGATGCAGTTGACACAAATGTGTGACAAAAAGAACAAGGTTCTGTTTACTGACTCTGAATGTCTTGTTTTATCTTCTGAGTTTAAGTTACCTGATTGAAAACAATTTTTGTTATTTACTTAAATCCCTAGATAAAACAACATGTACAGTTTCAATTTAGAGAACATTGTTCCTTCAGGAGGATTGGCTTGTTTAATTGCAAAGGCTACAACTGATGAATCTAACAAATGGCATAGGAGGTTGGGTCATGTCAATTTCAAAAACTTAAATAAACTTGTGAAATTGAAACCTTATAAGAGGTCTACCTTCAAAGATTTTTCAAATGACCACACTTGTGTTGCTTGTCAGAAAGGAAAGCAACACAAGGCCTCCTGTAAGGCCAAAACAGTAAGCTCTATTAGCCACTCCTTACAACTTCTTCATATGGATTTGTTTGGACCTACATCTGTAAGGAGTTTAAACCATAAGACCTATTGCCTAGTTATCACTGATGATTTTAGCAGGTTTAGTTGGGTATTTTTCTTAAGAACTAAGGATGAAACTAGTGCAATCCTTAAGGACTTTTATAAGACAGATAGAGAACCAATTGAATCAAAAAGTTAAAACTATTAGATGTGATAATGGTACAGAATTTAAGAACAGAGATGTTATTGAATTCTGTGGGTTAAAAGGGATCAAGAGGGAATACAGTAATGCCAGAACTCCACAACAAAATGGAGTTGCTGAGAGAAAGAACATGACCCTTATTGAGGCTGCAAGGACCATGCTTGCAGATTCATTTTTACCTAACACTTTTTGGGCTGAAGCAGTTAGTACTGCTTGTTATGTTCTAAACAGGGTATTAGTGACCAAGCCTCATAATAAGACACCTTATGAACTTTTAACTGGCAAGATACCAATTATAAGTTATATAAGACCTTTTGGGTGCCATGTGACCATCTTGAATACCATTGACCCCTTAGGCAAGTTGCTGGGAAAATCAGATGAAGGGTTTTTTAGTTGGTTATTCTCTACAAAACAAGGCTGTTTAGAGTATACAAGTTGTAAAACCAAAAGAGTTGAGAAAAACCTGCACACACCTCCTTAGATAACAAACCAAATGTTTGCAGGAAAAGGACAACATGCTTTTTTGAACATAGATTATTTAACTGATTCCATGAATTATCATCCTGTTAGTTCAGAGAATCAAGCTAACCTACATGCAGGTCAACAAGAAGCTAACCAAAATGCAGGTACAAAAGAGATTATTGATGCAGGGGATTCTGACAAAGAAGACGAATCTGCTCAAGACTGTTTTGTACTGCCAATATGTCCTTCTTATTCTTTAACAATCACTCCACCTTAACAACAGATAAAAAAAAAAAAAAATGAAAAAAGAAAAAAAAAAACAAAAATAAAAATAAAAAATGAAACCAAAAAGAAAAAAAAAGAAAAGAATGAGAAGGTCCAAGAGAGGAAGAACAAGTCTTTATGGATGACCTTGAAAGACTTAAGAGGCAAGAAAAGGAGGCTAATGAGGAAGCTGAAGCTCTCAGGAAGAAGTTTGAGCACTTAGTGATAAAAGAAGGAGCTGCTAAGACTAGCAGTACTAACATTTTTAGTACTGTTAGCACACCAGCCAAAGCTAGCAGTACTAACCCACTTAATACTGCTAGCATACCAGTTAGTACTACCAGTCCTTATGAGGGACTATCTCTTTCTGATCCAACGAATCCTGAAGAAGATGACTCAGAAATACCTCCACTTGAGGATATTTATCAAAATTCCACTGATGGTATCTTCACTACTTCTTCTTATGATGATGAGGGTGCAGTGGCTGACTTCACAAACTTGGAAACTGTTGTGAATGTTAGTCCTATTCCCACATTAAGGATTCACTCCACTCATTGGGATCACCTTAGAATACCTTAGAATGTTGTATAAAAATTGATATGGGTTTGGTAGAGTGCTTGTGTTATGCCGTAGCATATAGAGATGGGGAGAGAAAGATTGTTTTGATTTTCTAGTTAAGTGTTTATGTATATGAGCTATATCTCTTATGTATACATGTATATAAAGAGTAAATCTAGTCAAAATGATGAAGTATGGTGTACATTAAAGAAGTATGTTGTTGTTTTGACCAAATGGAAGAGTTCTTGTATTTCTTTGTACCATTGACCATAAATTCGGCATAGATAGGATATATATGATAATTTTGAGTAAACTTTATGTATTGGGTATAAAAGTGGGTATTTGTTGAAGCGTAGAAAAGTTTTTGTGGTTCCGGGAGTGCCTAAACGCAATTTATCGCGAAACGTATACACTTTACGTATCCGATAAAAATTAAATGAACAAAGTTAATAATTATCCTCAAGATAATTATATAACCCTTGCTTGATGTAAACATTTAATTGTTTGATGCCCGTTTATATTGAACGCTAATTTTTAGCTTACGCGATTTAGCTTAACATTTATGATTTAAAGCAAACGCATACAACACTAAAAATAAATAGTTGATTCATCGACGTCGTCAATGACTTGAAAACACAAGGTGTTATATCAAGTTTGAAAAGGATCACTTATGTTCTGCATGTGCATTAGGCAAAAGTTCAAAGAAACCCCACAAACCCAAATATGAAGATACCAAAGATGCGGAAATTTCTTCCGGATTTGTGTTGATGAAGAGGTGTAGGTTTTAAGGTGACTACTCTCAGCATGGGCATGATTCTTCCTGAATTATACATAGGTGATCAAGTTATGTATATTTGAGGGCTAACGATGCAATGCTCATTTTGTCAAAATAGTGTAATGTATGAAATGTATCCAAAATTTTTATAACGAAATGAAATAGTCAATAAAGTAAACGTGGAGTAGCTCATAGGGTGACAACAAAATGGTTTATAGGTTGACATCGAGATTGTTTCTAAAGCGATAGGTCATAACAAGTATAAAGAATATCCGAACGAACGCAGAAGCAGTCAAAGAAAATGAACGTAAAGAATTATTCAATCAACAAAATGAACGTAAAAAGTCGTGTTCTAAAGGTAGGTTCTCCAAGGTGACACGTATGAGATGACAAGTTAATTGTCGTACTCCCATTAACTGGAAGCCTTCAAAACGATGGATTACGAAACAACATAAGCGATTCAAAATCATAAGAAGAGTGTTCCAACCCGGAGTCGAATGGTAAAGTAACTAGTATTGGTGTTCGAGAGAGTAAATGAGAAATCAGAAAGTACGCGAAAAATCAGAGTGATCAATATTTATATAACAGACCGATATAAGGTAAATAGTAAGACGTCATATGATAGACGTAAGAGAACGAAATCATAGTCTAGTATTAAATACTCATTATACATGTGTTGGTACAAGCACATGATGAAGAGCAACAGTAATCACCCTCAAGGATCACATCTTCACCATCATTATCTCCACAACCTACTCAACCATCCCCTTCACTAGAACCAATTCAACTCACCCATGAGGCAAAGGAGACTACTTCTATGCCCCATGATTCACCTCTCCTGTAACACCCCCAAAATCAGGACAACGCAGCGGAATGGTAACATTGGGGTGCGACTTAAAGGCACAAAGTACAAGTCACAGAAAACGACCTCAAAAGAGACGTTTAATAAAATGTCACATTTAATTTAATTTAAAATGTCAGAGTTAAATAGGTTCCATTTATAATGTATTAGAAAACATTGTTAAAACGTTTGTCAAATAGTACTCAAGTTATTAAGTCTTCAAAAATATATATCCGCGCGACTCGAATGCTCCCAATGCTCCACTAGCAAAATAGTAACCTGAAAATACATGCTAAAACGTCAACAATAATGTTGGTGAATTCATAGGTTTAAGTAAAAAGCAGTATTGAAATAATTTAAGAAATATTTCAGAAGAAAAGTAGCGTTACAACATTTAAAAGTGTTATTTCCGAAATCCATCCGAAATTCCAAGTAGTGATTTAATAAATTCTAGTAATGTTCAGTAGTGACAAACAAAGATCGAAGTAATGGTGGACTAAGTCGTATTTCGAAGGTCCAAAACAAGTAGGTAGACAAGGGAAACACATTCACCATGTCTAAATATATCAACAGGTATTATTGCACTAGGCTCTTGACCCCGAAGCTTTAATAGATTGGTGCCCCAATCAGAAATCGGATGCGTGCACACAAAGCCTTAAAACCTCTCAATGTTAGTGCACCCGATCAAACTAGTGACCCAGAGTAAGGTGGGGATTTGTCATTCCCGATAGGATATTATCCACAAAACTCTGCGCTTAATAAAATAGAAATTAACGGTTCATGATAATTAGGGTACTTCACAAACAATAAGGTAACTTAGCAATAATATTCAGGCAGTAATCTGGATTGCATACACTTTGTAAACAATTGTGTCCGTAGTATAAACAACTCATGTCTATAAATACCACGGTTTCAAATATAGGTATTCGACGATCTCAAATCATGTAGTAAACATCAAATTAGTAAAAATAATCATGTAAACGCGTTACGTATAGAAATCAATAAAGTTTATGTAGTAAACGAGCACATATTCTCACCCCGAAAACAGTTTAAGAAAACCATTAAAAGAGAAAAGGTGGGGCTATGAACTCACAAAGTATTGAAAGGTAATTGTACTGTAGTAAAATATACAAGTTTTGGTAAATACGAAGCATGTATTCCCCTGGGGTTTATTAAAACATTGAAAAAGATTAAAATGCGAGACTATGAACTCACCACGATGTAATAGCAAAGATATATCTATTAATGTTGGCACGGAAACGATAGACGCCAATACGAGGAAAAAACTCTATTCAGCAACCTAGGTTGATATATAATACATATTTAAGATAAATATGCAATATGAATGAATTTAATGAAGTTTCGTCCCTAGTATGTGCTTGCATTTCGATTAAATAATGAAGATATTCGTTTTCGAAAATATTAATTTTAGTCAAACGGTCAACTGTGACAAGTCGTCACGCTCTAAATATAAGTCTTATATCACCATACACAGTTGCATTTAATTTTTTTTTTACAAGATAAAACGTGGCTTGCGGAAAAATAGAATATTTACTTTTCCGTTTTCAAAAGTTCCAAATATGTACGAGTTTGTTACTATGCGACACCAAGTCATCGTTGCAGATCCAAAATATACGGTATGGGACTTTTTGAAAACTAGAAGTTACGTACTTTAAAACGTTAGTTTATCATATTTCCCAGTTCAGAGTCTATCTGCCTTGAAAATCGTGTCCAAACAGGCTGGTCGCGCTGATTTGGCTGTTTCCAGACAACCAAATTTCAGGTTATTTTCAGCATATAATATTCACGAGGTCAGAGTTTTGGGGAACCATAACTCTTGCGTATCAACACCTTTATGAGTGATTCAAGGGAGGTGGGGAAAGCCACTTGCATATACTACAAATAACCTCAAACTAAACTAGTTTAATTCTAATTCTAAGGCCTCAATTTGCGTCTTAAGGGGCTGTTCGATGTGGGATAATACTTTTTGACAACTTTGTTATATAAAAACGCAGATTTTTAATTTGGTCATATCTCACTCTTTCCGACGGTTCATTTATAGTGATTCAAATTGGTTAAATTTACGTCACATGGTCTCTAAATAAATCCCATATTGTCTCGACTGTCATAAAAAATAGAGTGGTCGTACTTAGCTACCCATATGAACTTAAAAACGTTTTTCAGAAAATATAGGACTTTCATATGCTGTTCCAGGATTCGTTTACGCAACCTTTTTGTTGAATTTCCAAGTCCTACAACGTTACTTAACCTAGCCTCTACAAATCTCCACAAAAGTCCCGGACCTATTACTAAGTCATATGGGTCGTTGTCTGATATGAGTCAACCAGTTTTTTGCTCTATTTTTCACAAAAATCATTGATTTGTGAACTTATTTCAGCTTCGTTTAAAAGTATTTTGGGCTGAAAATTTACCTGAACGCTACTCACATACCTCTTTGATGAGTGGTAAACCTAGAAATTTCAGTAGCCAAGTTTTTATACGGGTTTCTCAACGAACCCGAAAGTATCAGAAGGTTGTTTGTTTTTTGGATAACATGTGATCTTGGTTTAAAGTTTACAAGCACATTACTAGTGACTAACATATGATAGCGAAAAGGGTTGTATGCTTACAAAGGTTCGAATAAGAGGAAGGAGTAAACCCGAAAAGATTTGTAAACCCTTATCACAAGAGACCCTAGATGGAAATCCTAATGTGATCTTGTTTAACCTTTATTGAAAGAATATACCCAAGCTTACAAAATCAAACCCTTATGAATACTTGAACCCTTGTATACTTGTTAGAAGAAAGTTTATGATTTGTCCTTGTGTTTTAATATGGAACGTGTGGTGGGAGAGAAACAAAGAGGTGGTTTTTGTGTTTTTCTAATGAATGGAAGTGTGCATTTTATCTAGTGATAGAAGTGAGAAATATTTACTTGTAAATATGGTAAAATAAATTGTGTGATTGGTTTGTATGTTTTTGGCCTTGGCCGTGGGTAAGAGAGATGGACAAAAGAGTTTGTGTGAAGATTTTGTTAAGGAAAAATGAGGGTGTATGTTTATCTACTATTATGCATGCATATATATATCATAAAGGAGTCAAATGCACTATTGGTAAGTCAAAATATCAAAGAGAAAAAAAGGGGGGGGGGGGGGGGGACGGTTGGAAATCATGAAGTGACATAAGAAAGAATCTTTTGGTCAAAGTAATAGTCTAGGTTTATGTTTAATGAAAGTGAGTTGTACAATGTTTTAGGTTGAAAAAATGTGGCTATATGTCCCTTGGAACAGAAAATTTGGACGGAAAAATGGTTGAGGGGATGGAGTACATATTGTGTTTTGAATTTTTTACTAAATATCTTATATAATATTAAAGCTACAAGTGGTAGTTTAATATGTAAAAGTAAATACTTGATTTTTGAAAGTCTTGGTTGATTTCCCTTGCTTAATTTCAGCCAATGTGATATATGTGGGTGTATTTTTATAAAAATTTGGGTATTGGGTATAAAAATGGGTTTTTGTTGAAGCGTAGTAAAGTTTTGGTGTTTCCGGGTATGCCTAAATGTATTTAATTACGAAACGTAAACGTTTTACGTAACTAATAAAAATAAAATATAAAAATTTGTGTATTACTTTCGTAAAAAAATAATAGATTGCTTGCTTGACGAAAACTTTAATTCGTTTGATGTCCGTTTACGTTAAATGATAATTTATAGCGTACGCAATTTAACTTAACTATTAAAATTAAAAGTAAACGCGTACAAGAAAAGGAAAAAAAATTATTAGTGAAATAAATGACGTCGTAAAATGACCTGAAATTACAAAATGTTACATATCCTAATCACATAATAAGGAATCATTCACATCCACTTAGTTTCACTCAATGTGGAAGTTGTTCACCATGTATGTGCCAAAACCAAATGAAAAACATATACGGAAACAATAACTTCAGATACATGAAACGCTGGGGACCAAATGGCTAAGCCATCGTAACCTTTGAAGTGGTGTGTTCTCTACAAACATTATTTGTCTCCGGATTAAGGAATTCATGATAAGGTTCCCATGAACCCTTATTATTTACATTATGAAGACATTGATGAAGATAATTCTAAAGACTAAGGTACGTCTCACTTTTCATCTTCGTCGAATATAGATTATAAGTAAATGTCTATGTGTTACTATGATGTTGTAGTATAATTAGTTCTTAGAAAATAGTGTAGTCTCTAGAGATACCATTTGTTGGTTCTCTAGCTTTGAAGAGATTAGTTCACTATGAACTATTCTTTCGTGTAGATTATAGTCATACGTCTACAAAATGGAAATCTTCTATGACCACGTAGCAAACTCACGTAGATGAAGAAGAGCAAGCTAGTAGTTAACAATCAGGACCGTCCCGTAAATTTTAGGGGCCCTGTGCAAAAATCATAAAGCACGTATATTTTGATGCTCTTGTCTTATGATTACAAAAGTAATGTATAGAACAAAAGGTTATAGAATTGTAAATTGTATTACAAGTATCTGAAAAATTAAACAAATGTTTCAAATTTGTCTCAGTGACCAGTCCATCTTTGAGACTTTATTAAAGTTTCAAAAGTGTGCAATATTGGATCATTTTAGATATTTTAGGCTGAAGATGTCAATTTCCAAAGTTTTTTTTGCACTTGTTGAGAAATACAACTAAATATTAGGATGATAGTATAAAACACTATAAACTTTGGGGTGCAAAGTGAAATTAGATAAAAAAATATCATCTTGTTCCTCCGCTAATCCCTCCCTAGTTTTCGTATATTCTGTAAATTCATCTGAAACTAAAAAATTAGCTTTTATTTGAATGGAATCAACAATCATATATGTTTTAAACACTTTGTCATAAGTTATTGAGCCAAAACTGGATAAAATCACTCTCGATGCTCAAAATTTTGGGGGCCCCGAAATCTTCTATGACCACGTAGCAAACTCACGTAGATGAAGAAGAGCAAGCTAGTGGTTAACAATTAACATAGAAGTAGGATTAGTCGCGCGAAGATCATAGACACACTATGGATGAAACAAACTCCCTTCGACCTCGACGATCGCCTCGGATCCGTGTCAACCATCATCTACGTCTATCGGAATCAACTTGTTGAAATCTTCAACTACGTCTTATTATTTCATTATCTTCGCTATCCATTCTCGTCTCACCTCAAATCACCTCTCGAATTGACGTCTTGATTATCTCGTCCGAAATAATCCAAGAACTTTTTACTTAACGAAAGGTTAATTAAAATGTCAATTATCACTTTTATCATTGAAACACAATGTTAAGTTTATTTGCCCTTAAAACTACTAAATATATATATATAAATATATATTACTAATAATAGGGATTAAATAAATTCGGGCCAAAAATCAAAAAATAATTTTTTTTGATCAGGTGGCGGCCCCCTTAAAATTAAGGGGACCGACTTGTTATTTTGGGTGGCCCCCTTAAATAATTAAGGGGACCGCCCTATCCACGAAACCAAACACCCCTTTTCTGACGAACACTTTACCAAAATCAGATTTTTTTTCATTCCTCTTCTTCTCCTACCCACTGTGAACGAACACCATAGCCAAAAACCTTCAAAAACCAATCTTCAAATTGCCTAATTAACCAAAATTCGCAAGGGACTTTCACTAACAAGACAATCAACAACATCTATTGTAAGTTTTCCATCATTCTTTTCATTTGATTTCATCCAATTTTGCTCTTAATCAAAATTGGGTGTTCTTCATTATTTTCATACTTTTTATTTTGGTCTAGGATTTCCATAACTATAATGATTCCCATAGTCATAGGAGCACTACAACCTTGATAGGATTGAAACAAAACACTTATTGAGTCAAAATTTTAGAAACATGTATATACTCATGAACACATAGCCGAATTTTTGCATTCTTAAACTTACACATTGTTGATTAATGCCTAAACATGATAAAAATAATCAAGTATTGATTGTTCAAACATACATATATACATTTTTCAAATCAATGAGTAAAATTCTATAAAAATAAAGGAGTGTTTGGTTCGTTTCTTAGGAACAATTTTTAGAGTCAAAATGACCATCACTATAGTTTTGTCACGTGTATAAACACTTAACAAACTTGTATAAGTCATCAAGATATATAATTCATATATATATTGATACATTTTATAAATGGCATAAAATAAAGGGGCGTTTGGTTTAATGCTTTAAAACATGGTTTTTAGTCAAAACAAACACTATTTAACCTTTGTCAAGTCAAGAATAATAAACTTATACTTGTCAAACAAAATATACACTTAATACATAATTTTCGACAAGCTTAGACAAATTTTGTATTGATAAGGGAGTGTTTGGGTTATTGTCTTGATGTTGAAATATATAACTAATATATATTCTTCGACATCCTAGATTAAGTCAAAAATAAATTAAGGAACATATGGATCACTTCTTAGGTTTTTACTTTTAAAGTCGAAGTAATCCTTGTCCCACATTTGTCACTTTTCAAAACTTTATTTTCCTTATTATATTTTTTTATATATAACATTTTATGTTGTTGATAACTTGTTTAGGTGACAAAATGCCGAAAGCTACTACAACCGATATATCTCTCACTAAATCCTACATACCAAAAGTATCCAAAATTCCCGGCATCTCCCCTACCATTGCCCAATTCTACAAACCTATTGAAAACTGCAACATTCACGAAGGTCGTGTTGTTGATCAAGCCTACTACAAATCCAACAATATTGAGCGTCTCTTTACTAACATTCGCTTCAATTGTCTCTTTCAAATCAACGAACCGATTGTTTCAAGATTTATTCTAGACTTCTATAGTCAAGTCACGGTACAAACCGATGAATATGGCTATCTTGTTATTTCTTTTATGATTCAACACGAATTCATAACTCTCACTCTCGCTCAATTCGGTCAAATCCTCAAAATTCCATACAATGGTCAAGCCGTTTTTACAAACGAATGGGACCTTGCATCTCTTGAGTATTCTCAAGAAACCGAGGGACCATATTGCACTAATCTTCCTACTCCTGACGACATTCGTCGACTTCTTGAATTGGAACGTGTCGTGGTAGACCGTACCATTAAAAGCCAAACGGTATCTCTTAATCCAAATCAAATTCTCACCAAAGAACTAAGCCCCGACATGAAGCAATGGGAAGAACTCATTCGAGAGAATGTGTTCGGACTAGGAGGACATCGGGACCATCTCCCCGCTTGTCTTGCTCACATGTTGTATTGTGTTGTTGCCGAAGAACAATACAATCTTGCTTATTTCTTCGTCAAAAGAATCCAATGTGCTAGAGCTACTCCAACCGCAAATCTTCCGTATGGCATGTTTCTTACTCGTCTTTATCGACACGTCATGGAAACGTATCCTCATCTTGACAATGACATCTATGACATTGTTGAGCGAGTAATGCGTCCTCTTGCCCTAAAACAAACTCGACGACCTCGAAGTGATCGTGGCAAGGCACGTCATTCCGTCTCTTCTTCATCCTCTCATCATCAAGGCATGTCATCTCATCAACATGATGATGATGATGATGATGTCGAAACTTCTCAAGAAAGTACTTCATCTCCTACCACCTATCTTAACTCCCCTAATCCACTCGAATACCAAAACTACCAAATGCCTTCCGCTTCCGAACAAACCGATGAAACTCTCTTTGAATGACAAATCACCTTGCTCAACCAAACGCAACCAATGCATAATAGATATGCGAGGATTGCAAATCATTTTGGAAAGGTATTAAAAAGAGTGCTTAGCAAGAAGAAAAGTTAAACATAGGAGGAAGTTAGCTAAATAGCTAGAATGTATTTTTTTAAGACAATTTTTAACTTGCTTATGTGTATGTTTTCCCAACAACTTGTTGGTGAGTATCTGATGTATTCTAAAGACTATGTGATGTTATTCTTTGGGTACTTGCTTGCTATGATGGTTTAAACCTTTAGTTGTTTTATTTAATCAACTATTTATGCTACTTTGGTTTTATGATTTGATGTGTTATGACATGCTATATGATTAAATGTGCTCATACAACTCAATAGGGCTTGCTGCAGATAAACCATCAAAACAGAAATACTCTCACAAAAATTCTGAGAAAAATCATTTTTTTTGTGAAAAACGGAAGCCAACAGAGGGCGCCCCCTTAATTCATAAACGGGCGCCCCCTTATCCTTTAAAGGGTTACCTGCCCTAGAATAAGAGTCATGGGTAAAACAGTATTTTTCCTCCTTTTTGACCCTCTTTTACCTAGTCTCAACTATCTTTGCCCAGAATGCTCAAACATAATTTGGAATAACTTAATCTAGTTCAAACTCATTCCATTTTCAAACCATTTCCTTCCTATAAATCCCCTCCAAATGATCATCTCTAATACACCATCTTCTTCATCATTCATCAACCATTATCAACATTCATGGCATCAACTAGAGCCTCCATTTCCAAAGTCTCCAAGAGACCAAAAATCAACATCATTCCACCAAAATAATTGTTTGTGGATTTAACCCATGATGACACAAAAACTCCATCACCCACACTTCAACTCTCATCACCTAGTGCTCCTAATGCACCATCCAAAACACCATCAACCAAAGATACTTCTTCATCCTCAATTGACTACATACCCAAATCACTGACCTCATCAACATCACTTTCACCCAATGGTTACTTAAACCCACCAACATCTCCTCCTCCAAGAGTTTCTCCACCACCTCCAACTCAATAAAAATGCATCAATGGACATCACTCTCACCCTTTTACCAATTACCCCACTTGATGTTCAATTTAATACTCCATCATCTTCACCTCCTATTGTTGGTCATCCCATTCCTTGGAACCTTCTTGAGGCACATGGAGATTCATGCTTGTGTTGCATTCACAATCGTACTCTCATATTTGGATTGAGAGATGAACTTCAATATATGTTTTCATATATTGAACACATGCTCTCACAACTACCAACAACCATCATCCCACTACCTCCACTATCTTCACCAAACTAAACATACTTTATGTTTTGTTTCTCAAATAATTATCCACCCATCATTTTGCAAGCAAGTCCTATAGAGCTTCACTAGTTATAGGACTTTTTGTAGTTTAAAATTTTTATGTATGTTAGCATGATATTTATTTTCCTTATGTATCATGAGTTGAGGATCACACACTATTTTTGAATGGATGATTATTGTTGGTTGCATTTACTATATGCATACTTTGTCCTTCTTCACAATGTTAGAAATATTTGTATTGTTCTACTCTTATTTGTAAGCCAAGAAACCATGCTCGATTCTGGTGCCCACATACGAGGGGGGAGTACACATCAAGGGGAGCATTTAAACCGTCGATTTTACTATGCAATCCTCGACATCTTTTTTATTCTACAGAAAAGGGGGATAAATGACATGAAACTACTAAAAACTTGTTTTAAAAATAATTTTACAATTAATGGATTTTAAATTTTGTAATCATCAAAAAGGGGAGATTGTTGATTAAAAATAAATGCCTAAAAACATTACTAATATTTTTCACATCTATCGTTTTTGATAATCACAAAATATAAAAACTTCAAGTTGTAAAATAAACTAAAACAAGTAATTAGTAGTAAAAGTTTCATTTCGAAAATTAAATCACTTCAAGGACTTGAATAAATAAATGCTTAATACATTTAATGTCAAAGGAAATTTTTTTATTCAACCCACACACTTTTATAAAATGTTGTAAACATTTTTAAATATTTCAAAACATTTTCTACAATTAAAAGAAATGTTTTATTCAAAATAAATATTTTGAAATTTAAATTTTTAGACTTAAAAAGGCTAGAAAGTTCCAGAAAATTCTCTCTACACAAAAGGACAAAATGGGGTGCGCCCAGTCTAGGGCGGCCCCCTTAAATACATGGGCGGCCCCCTTAATTTTAAGGGGACCGCCCACCTATTTAAGGGGACCTCCCATAGACTGATGCTCCTCCAGTTTGTCCTATAAATACTAGACTTTTCTCTACTATTTTCTTACCTTTTTGCACTCATTCTTTCTGTTCTAAAACAGCCCACACATCTCACTAAAATCCTTTGATCATTTAATCATAAAGCTTTATTTCTAAGTGAGCCAAGCTCAATTCTTCAAGTGCAAGAGAAGAATACTTCCATCATCAAGTAAAGAAGTATTACACCTTTGTGTGCTGTTACAATCTTATTGCATCCATACCATAACTTGTAAATCAATTATATATCTTGTATTTGTGTGTAGTAGCTAGATCTTGGCGATCTTTGTAAGTATAGTTAGATCATGGTGATCTTACCAAGTAGTGTTAGATAGTTGTGATCTAAGAAGTGTGGTGAAGTGAAGTCTTGAAGTTGTGAAGAAGTCTTGAAGTTGTAAAGAAGTCGTGAAGTTGTGAAGTCGTGAACAAGTAGTGAAGTCGTGTTGTGATAGATTAGTTCTAGCTAAGCTTAGAACTCGAAATTTAGCGTTGTGTCATAAAATCGGTGTAAGCAACGTTGTGTACAGTTTTCTCCGCCATAAGGGAGTTTGTTGACATAGTGAAGAAAACTCTCGAGTTTGGTGCTCGGGGAGTGGAGTAAGGCGAAGAAGTGCTTCGTTACCGAACCACTATAAATCCTCGCATTGTGGTTTGATTGTTCTTACTCTTATCTCTTGTCTTACATTATTTGTCTTTTATAATTGTTTAGATAAACATATTGTTTATATTGTTCAAGTATTGAATTCACATAAAGTCGAATCTAGAATTTTTACAAACACCTTAAAACCTTAAATTAAAAAGCGGTAAACTATTCAACCATCCTTCTAGTTTTCCACACTATTGACCTCTTCGATGTTTCGAGCCTTGACACGCTTAGCATTAAAGAGCCAAGGCACGTATTTGACACGCTTCCCATAAAATAGATTTGATGTTTGTTTCCCACGGTACAACAGTCAAAACTGTAAGTTGTACTGCCGAACTTAACAAACTGCATGGAATATCATCTTTTCAAATGTGTACTCCATATGTTGGAAATTAATAATAGTTATTGATTTGATGTGTGTTAAAAGTATAAAATTAAGACCTCTATTTATATATAATAGAGTGCTCCTAAGTTTACCCATCCCACCAATGTGGGATAGAAAATCAAAATTCCTCTTAAAGCATGTTACTGAATGCCTAACTTTGAGATGCGATATCTCATTCACATCAACTCCATTTTGGACACATAAAAGTTCATTGCGAAGCTCTCTACAAGCAAAACGCAAACTTACTAACTATTACTTATATATATGACACATACATATAGATAGTTGTGTGAAAAATTGGTCAAAATCAATTTGCCAACCAAATTTTTCAACAATTAACCCTTTAAATCTAAAACTGATTATGATATACACTAGCATTCATAAAACTGTGAAAAAAGCTCTTAACATGCTTATAGTATTTAAAACCCTAAAATAAAAGAATATCACTCAATCATTAATCTGAATTGTAAATTATGTAAATGTAACTCTTTTTAAAATAATAATAAAAATACTTTTTAATAGCTACATTTTTATGTAAGAATGAATTAATGATACTTTGTAGAACAAGTGGGAGTTTCTTTCTTAGACGAATGAAGGAACAAAGTAGACGAGTGAATGAATGATAATTGTGTTGTGCAATATTACTATTAGATGATGAGATCTAATTAATTTGGGTTATTAATAAGGCTTATCTAAATCTTTCCTAATTATATTATAGGCTAGATAAAAGGTGCATCATAAAAAATTATTACACTAACTAATTTGTCACCATAAAGAGCGAAAGTAGCAAAATTGTTTTTGGGGTTTGCACATACCAAGAAACGATTTTTTTTAAAAATTGCACTTCGTGACCGAAAATAGGGTCTAGCCCATGCCACACCCGTAACCAATTTGGGTCCGCCCATGAGCACCACCAACACCACCCAAAATTTTTACTATTACATCAAACGCACAATTTCTAGTCTTCTTATACTCTTGTGTGCAATCCTTGCTACTCAAGAACCATTCAAAGAACCTCATCAAGAACTTGTGGTATCTCAGCCCCCTAGTCATCACCATCTTTGCTTGAATATATTGGTGGTAAAACACGAGTACAAGATGCCGTGTACCTCTCTTGTACCCGAAATCGCCTAAAACAGCTTATTTCCTACTCTTGTTTTCATTTTGTTTTCTTGTAATTTTATAAATGAGTTTACCATTGAGATTAGTATATAAATATATTCTTGAAATGATAATAAAAATGGTTTAGATTTATTATGGTGTTATCTTGAGTTTAGAGATAAACTAGAAAAGATATGACATAAAATGATAATTTTTGACAGAACATGCAAGTTTTTGTAACATGCCATCAAGAGAGATTTTTGGTGAATAAACCTACTAAGGATATAATTAATAGAAATGATGTAAAGATGTTAATAAGAAAGTAAATTTTAGTGTTTATATGGTCGTTTGGGATTGTTTGATACCAAACTAGTAAGCTTGAAATGCATAAAAACTAGAAAAGTGGGCTTTGATTGTGATAGTCAACTTGTGATAGCCAAACTTGGGTTATAAAATAATTTTTGACATGGTTCTTGATTTAAAATTATCTACTTCGAGTCTACTTTTTAAAACATAAACTTGCAAGATTTAGATAGTATAAGAGTAAATAAAAGATCATTTCAAAAGTGGTGTGCCAAGGTTGATCCTTCCAGTGACAGATATGATACTTTGTCTTTAAAAATTTATTACTAAATCACAGTTTGGTCTTTTTGCTTGATATCAACTCTCATGATTTGCTAATGATGTTATCTTTACAGAAATGCCAATTTCTAAAAATGGGAACCACTTTTGGATAAATAAGCCATATTGAGTTAAAAGCATATCAAACCGAGAGTAATTCCAAATTTGGTCAAGTGGTGTTTGGGCGTAAATCATCCATACATTATAAAAACTTTGAAATCAACAGGGTTTATTTTAATATATATCTACAGTGGTTCGAACCTAAATCTCGATTCACTTTTAAACCCATTTTATGGTTTGTGCAAGTTGACATGTCTAGAACTGACTTTATGTCTTATAATAATTATTTGGGCTTGTTAAACAACTTAGAAAATATAAAAAAAAATTAAGAGACGAACCTATGACATAAATTAAGTCATATCAGAAGGAGAAAGAATTATGTGGGATAAAAGTCTTCTGAAGTTACTAACTGCTAATGTTCGTGTTACTGCTGCATGCTAAAGTAGGAGTTGTTCATTAACTTAATGAAAAAAATGCTAATTAGTTTAGTGCCTAGTATAAAGATAAGACTAGGAAGTGTTCACAGTTACTACTACGTAAGTATATAATAAGTATAACTCGTATAAAAGTTAAACTGCTAGTGAATATTGAAGAAAATATTCTAAGTAGTTTACTAACTGGCTATGTACACAGTTAATGTTACGCCCCCCCTGCTGTAGTATAAGTTACAATCCGTTGATAAAGTTAATGTTGTCTAGTACAAAAATTTAAAATGCCAAAGATTAAGACTGCTGAAAAGAGTTTCTACGTCAGAAGAGAATGTATAAAGACAGAAAAAGGATAAAGATTGATCTGGAGATCAAGATTACATACTTGATAAGTTTTTAGTTATTTATAGAATATGATTCATAGAGAATATTCTCGCAGGAAGATCTGAATAATTGTAATCGACTAGGACACCTTGGTGTATAAAGAGGGGTCCTAAAAGGGGGACATAGAGTTTGCAATAAATCTAAATCTAGAAAATATACAAAGTTTATAGTTTTCACAGCTTCAAGGTTTTTGAACCCTTATTACAAGGAGAGTATTCGTAATATTCTTAAAATATTAGAAGCTATTATTGTTTGTTGAATTCATTGGGTTTTACTGTTTTCATTAGAGAATTTCTTCTAAATAAAGATTATATGCTCATAATCATTAATAACACTTAACAAAGTTTCTACATAGTTGTGTAGATTTATCTAATATCACAAAACCTAAACAGCTTAAGGAATTCGATTCTAATTGACGTGGGGTCCAACAATAGGTATCCTACATCATTTTTTTTTTTTTTTTTTTTTTTTTTTGAACAACAATGGTATCAGAGCTTTTTTGATAAGCTTTGAATAATAAAACCTGTTTGAATACACAAGATCTCTTTGCTAGAGGATATGGATTCAGAATCTGCACATATAGTAGCTGCATCCAAGGTTCCAATGCTCAAACATGGTGAGTTTGAGTTATAGAGGATGAGAATAGAATAGTACATCCAGATGATTGACTATGCTTTATGGGAGATCATAGAGAATGGAAACACTGCACCAAAAATAATAGTTGTGGAAGGTGTTGAGAAAGTAATGCCTCCTACAACTGCTGAAGAAAAGGCTTAGAAGAGGTTAGAAGTGAAGGCCAGAAGCACCTTGATGATGGGAATACCTAATGAACATCAGTTAAAGTTCAACTCCATCAAGGATGCTAAGTTGCTGCTGGAAGCTATTGAAAAGAGGTTTGGTGGGAATGCTGCTACAAAGAAAACTCAAAGAAATCTCTTGAAACAGTAGTATGAAAACTTCACTACTCCTAGCTCAAAAAACCCTTAATCAAACTTTTGATAGGCTTCAGAAACTTGTGAGTATGCTGGAGATTTTAGGTGAAACACTTTCACAAGAAGACGTGAACCAGAAGCTGTTAAGAAGTTTGTCACCAGAATGGAATACACATGCTGTTGTGTGGAGAAATAAGCCTGAATTAGAGACAATGAGCATGGATGATCTCCACAACAATCTTAAAGTGTATGAACCAGAAGTCAAAGGGACATCAAGCTCAAGTATAAGCACACAAAACATGGCTTTTGTGTCCTCTAACAACTCTGGCAGCACTAATGAAGTAGTTAATACTGCTCATGGAGTTTCTGCTGCCAGCACTCAAGCTAATACTGCTAATCCAATAAATGTTGATAACTTGAGTGATGCTGTGATCTGTGCATTCTTTTCTAGTCAACCAAGTAGTCCTCAACATGCAAATAAGGACTTACAACCACTCCATCCAGATGACTTAGAAGAGATAGATTTGAGACGGCAGATGGCCATGTTAATAATGAAGTGCAGAAGGTTCTTTGAAGAACACTGGAAGGAAGATGGACTATTAAATGGTAAAGAACCATTGGGTTTTGATGGTTTTGATAAGTCCAAAGTAGGGTGCTACAACTGCCATAAAAGGGGACATTTTTCTTGGGAGTGCAGAGCTCCAAGAAATCAAGACAACAAGAACAAGGAAGTCTCAAGAAGGAGTGTGCCTGTAGAAATAACTACTTCTACCACTTTGGTGTCATGTGATGGTCTTGGTGGATATGACTGGAGTGATCAGGCAGAGGAAGGACCTAATTATGCACTCACGGCTTACTCATCTTCAAGTTCTGACTCAAAGGTATCTAATAATTCAAATTGTTAAAATCTTGTATGGAAACTGTTAAATTACTTAAATCTCAAAATGATCAACTATTAAGAGATTTAGAGAAATCTAGTTTAATGGTTTTAGGTTATAAAACAGGTTTAGAATCAGTGGAAGAAAAACTTGAATTTTATAAAAAGAATGAGTCTGTTTATGTAGAAAACATTAATGGCTTAAAATGGGATATTCAAGTAGGAGAAATAACTATTAAAATTCAAAAAGAAAAAGATAGCATTCAATTTAATGTAGATAAATTTGAAAATGCATCTAAAAGTTTAGACAAGCTCATAGAGTGTCAGATAGTTGACAATTGCAAGAAAGGTTTAGGCTATGAAAAATATAATGCAGTTCCACCTCCCTACACAGGAAATTTCATGCCTCCAACACCTGATTTGTCTTTTACTGGTTTAGATGAGTTTGTTAATAAGCCTGTAGTTGAGAACAGAAAGTCTGATGAAGAAGTGTCTAAGGTAGTTAGGAAGTCTGATGATTCCCCAATTATTGAAGATTGGGTGTCAGATAGTGAGGAAGAAAATGTGTCTCAAACTAAAACTGAGAAGAAAACAGTTAAGCCTAGTATTGCTAAGATAGAGTTTGTCAAACCTAAGCAACAAGAGAAAACTGCTAGGAAAACTATTAAACAAGTTGAGAAACATAGGCAAAACACTCACAGTCCAAGAGGCAATCAAAGAAATTAGAACAATATGATGTCTCAAAAACTAGGAAGCAATTTTGAGATGTTTAATAAGGCATGTTATGTGTGTGGAAGCTTTGATCATTTGCAAGTTGATTGCAATTACCATCAAAAACATTTCAAAATCAAAGGATGGTAAAACCTGTTTGGAACAATGCTCAAATGGTGAATCATCAAAACTTTGCTAAAAAGACTCACCCTTGTGCTAAAAAGAACTTAGTTCCTGCTAGACAAAATATTTCTAAAACAACAGTATCAATTAATACTGCTAGACAAGTTAATACTGCTTACTCAAAAACAACAGTGAATGCTGCTAGACCAATGTCATATCTTTCTAAAACAGCACATTCAACTGTTAAGAGGCCCATTCATGAGAACACAACATTTAAAAACAGTAATATTAATCAAAGGGTTAATACTGCTAGGGATAAAAAATTTAATACTACTAGGCCAAAAGCAGTAGTTAATCATGTTAAGGGAAATAATTTTAATGTTGTTAAGGCCTCAGCTTGTTGGGTTTGGAAACCAAAGACTAAAGTTTTAGACCATGTTTCTAAACATAACAGTGCATCAATCACCCTAAAAAAGTTTGATTATATTGATGCACAAGGCAGATCCAAGTCAGTGATGGCTTGGGTCCCCAAAAGAAACTGATTTTCTTATCTAATGTGCAGGGCAATCCACAAATGGATTTAAAGGATCAATGAGTGATTGATAGTGGATGCTCAAGGTACATGACAGGGAACATGTCCTATCTTACAGACTATGAAGAGATAGATGGAGGATATGTTGCTTTTGGAGGGAACCCCAAAGGAAGGAAAATCACTGGAAAATATACCATTAAAACTGGTAATCTAGATTTTGAAAATGTGTATTTTGTGAGAGAGTTAAAGTTTAATATCTTTAGTGTCTCACAAATGTGTGATAAAAAGAATAGTGTTCTTTTTAATGACACTGAATGTATTGTTTTATCTCTAAACTTTAAGTTAATTGATGAAAGTCAAGTTTTACTTAGAGTTCCTAGAAAGAACAATATGTATAGTGTTGATTTAAAGAACATAGTTCCTAAAGAAGGTCTAACTTGCCTTTTTGCAAAAGCCACATTTGATGAATCTAAACTTTGGCATAGAAGGCTAGGTCATTTAAATATTAAAACAATGAATAAATTGGTTAAGGAAAATCTTGTAAGAGGTTTACCTTCCAAACTTTTTGAAAATGATCAAACCTGTGTTGCTTGTCAAAAGGGAAAGCAGCACAGAGCCTCTTGTAAGTCCAAAATAGAGAACTCAATCAGTCTTCCTTTACATTTGTTGCATATGGACTTGTTTGGTCCAACATTTGTAAAAATCCTTATGAAGAAAATGTATTGCCTAGTTGTCATAAATGATTATAGTAGGTTTACATGGGTTTTCTTTCTAGCTACTAAGGATGAGACTAGTGGCATTCTTAAGTCCTTTATAACTGGGATAGAAAATCTAGTAGATCATAAGGTTAAGGTGATTAGGTGTGATAATGGAACGATTAATCCCACTATATGCATTTCGTGCATAGAACAGTTCTGGTCTACTGTCAAAGCCAAAATTGTCAATGGGGAAGTATAGTTACATGCCCTAGTGGATAGAAAGAAGATCATCATCACTGAGTCGATTGTTAGAAGAGATCTTCAACTAGAAGATGCTGAAGGTGTTGATTTTCTACCTAATGCTACCATCTTTTAACAACTTGCATTAATGGGGTATGAGCATGTTTCACAAAAAACTCACTTTCTATAAAGCTTTCTTCTCTCCATATGAAATTCCTTATTCATTCTGTTTTTCTATTACTTAAGTCCAAAAACAAACTGCATGGAATGATTTAGTTGCACTATGCTTCTGCATTATCTGCTATTTTATACAACCTGAAGTTTAACTTTTCAAAGTTTATTTTGTAGTACTGGTGTTGAATACTTGGATAATGTGGGTAAATTTTGATGTATCCAGGTATGACAGTCTTTTGGGATATGCAATCTGGAATGGGATGTCAATTATAATAGGATTTATGTTAAATCCTTCACACTAAGAAGATTTTTAGAAACATGAGAAGGGTAGGAAAAGGTTTTTCTGGAAGAGTAACACCTTTATTTCCAACAATGGTGGTACACAATCAAGAAGAAATGGGTGAAGGTTCAGTAATTCCCCTATCTATCCCCATTCACAATTCCATATTATTCTAACCATCTACATCAAACCTCAAAAAAGAAACAAAAACCTAGGAAGCCAAAGAGAAAGGACACTAAGGTACCTCAGCCTAGTGGTCCTACAACCAATGTAGCAGATAAGACTGTCAATGAGGAGATGGATGACAGTTTGGTGAGGGTTGCCACTACTGCTTCTAGCTTAGAAGCAGAGCAGGATAGTGGTAACACCAATAAGACCCAATCCAAGGCAATACTTAATGAACCAAGTTCCATAGGAACTAGTTCAGGTAGTGGTCCCAAGTGCCAAGAAACCATAGGGGATATAATTGCTCAGACTAGGTCTGAGAATGTATCTAAACTTTCTAATGATCCACTGCTCGCAAGAGGTAACACACTTCAAAGTGGTAAGGATAGTCTGAAACTTCAAGAATTGATGGAACTATGTACCAATTTACAACAAATGGTTCTTGATTTGGAGACTACAAAGACCACTCAAGCTAATGAGATTGTAAGTTTGAAAAGGAGAGTCAAGACGTTGAAAAGAAAGATATATCAAGAACTTATAAGTCTGAAAAGACTTTATAAAGTTGGTTTGAGTGCTAGGGTAGAATCCTCTAGAGATGAAGAAGATTTGGGTGAGGATGCATCCAAACAGGGGAGGATTAATGCTATTGATGCTAATGAAGACATTACCCTGGTTAATGATCAAGATGATGCTGATATGTTTGATGTGAACACTTTGACTGGTGACAAGGTGTTAGCAAAACTAGAAGTTGTTGTTAAAGATGTGAATTTGAATGTTGATGAAGTTACTTTGGCTCAAGCACTTGCTGATTTAAAAAGTGTAAAACCCAAGGTAAAAGCCAATGTTGTAGAAGAACCAAGTGTACCAATTAGTGCTGCCAGTACAAAGGTTAGTGCTGTTACAACTACAACAATGCTACAATTCTATTCCATAGGAAAGGAATTGTCATTACTGAGCTGGGTACATCTACAACAACAACAATTTATTCACAACCATCACAGGCAAAAGTTCAGGACAAAGGCAAAGGAATAATGGTAGAAGAACCTGTGAAGTATATGAAAAAAAAGATCTAGTCAGGTTTGATGAAGAAATTGCTTCAAAATTACAAGCTGAGTTTGATGAAGAGGAAAGACTTGCAAGGGAGAAAGATGAAGCCAATATTGCCTTAACTAAAGAATGGGATGATATTCAGGCTAAGGTTGATGCTGATTATCATTTGGCTCAAAGACTGCAAGTAGGAGAACAAGAAAAGTTCATAACTGAACAAAAAGCTACATTGTTTAAAGAACTCCTAGAGCAAAGAAGAAAACACTTTGCAGTTAAAAGAGCAGAAGAGAAGAGGAACAAACCACCAACCCAAGCTCAGCAGAGAAAAATATGTGTACTTACCTAAATAATATGGAAGGAAAGAAGCCTAAAGACTTGAAGAAATAAATCTTGTGATCTTTCAGAAGGTGTTTGACTAAGCTTTTTCCCTGAGGGGCATAAATTTGTTGTATTCAGAACAGACGTAATGAAAGGTTTGTTCAAAGAGTGTAGGAACTGAGTGGAACATTGTGGTCTCTTAAAAAGAAACAGGTGGATGATGTTCAACGTTACAGGTGAAGTGGATAATGATCAAGAAGCAGCTAAGATTAAAGAGCTCATGGAAATTATTCCTGATAAAGAGGAAGTAGCAATTGATTCTATTCCTTTGGCTGTTAAGCCTTAAGCCATTGTTGACTAGAGATCCGTAAAGAAGGAGGAAAAAAAACTATTACCAGTAAATACGGCTGATTGGAGTTTAAAAGATGTACTATAGTTTCGGTAAGATGCCTCAAATGCTTGACAGGAAAATTTGGAAACTTGTCGGAATTGGTAAAGCTAAAGCATGGGTCTACCAAGGCAGAGGAGGGCATATAGAGAGTGCTTTAGGATGATCTAAAGGTAATGTTTGTAAACCCCTCATTTGAGAACGATACCTGTATGGAGAAATCAACAAGATTACAGAGTGTTGGAATGGAAGCTATATGACTCTTGTGGAGTACATTTCTTAAGGATGCAACACAAAGCAGACTCTATATATTTGGTAGCGAGAAATATCATCTTACACCTGCTACAATTACTGATATGTTAAACAAGAAGCTTCAATGTGATCATTTTACTGAAATGGCATATCAACTTCTTAAACTTCTTACAAAACAACTTAAGAATCAATAAAGTGTTTGGAAGCATCCTACTAGTGATTAATGAAGCTTTCAATGAAGAAACTTGAGATTTTGAAGAGAATACAAGTTAGGGGAGGGATTGTTGGATAAAAGACTTCTTGATGATCTTAGAGTTATTACTGCTAAGGTTAGAGTTATTGCTGTTAAGCATAAGTTAGTGCTGTTCATTAACTTTAATGAAAAATATGCTAAGTAGTTAGTGCTGCTAGTATAAAGTTAGTACTGCTAGTTCACAGTTACTACTGTTAGTATATATTAGTACTGCTAGTATAAAGTTAGTGCTGCTAGTGTAAAGTTAGTACTGCTGGTGAAGATTGAAGAAAATATTCTAAGTAGTTACTACTGCTTGTGCTCAGTTAATGCTGCTGGTGTATAAGTTACTACTGCTCAAAGATTAAGACTGCTGAAAGAGTTTCTACTGTCAGAGAAAGGATAAAGACAAAAGAAAGGATAAAGATTGTTTGGAGATCAAGATTACTTACGTGATAAGTATTAGTTATTTATAGAATAGATCATAGAGAATATTCTAAGTCTTAGGAATATATTGTAAATCGACTAGGACTCCTTGGTGTATAAAAGGAGGTCCTAGGGTATAGAGTTTAATATGTTGTTTACGATTTGATAAGTGTTATTCATAGCTTCAAGGTTTTGTAACCCTAATACTAGGAGAGTATTCGTATTATTCTTAATAATATTGGAGCTTTTATTGTTTGTTGAATTGTGATCTTGTGTTACTGTTTCATTAAGAATTCTTCTTAATATTAAAGATTAGATTCCGCATAATCTTTATTTCACTTATACAAAGTTTTTTATAGTTGTGTTTGTTTTATGTATTAATAACTAAAACTTAACATGCTTAAGAACTCGATCTATTAAAGTAGGATCCAACAAGAGGTATCCTACAACTGGGACAACACTATTTTATAGAAAATGCGGTGAAAAAATATCCAGATGATGAATGATGTTGGTGTTTATTTTATAAGTTGATGTTTGTTCCGTAAGTTGTGTTTGTTTTTGAAGTTAGTTGTTTAAGTTTTAGTAGACCGCTAGATCTTGTTATGTCATATGTATCCAGATGATGAATGATCTTGGTGTTTGTTTTCTAAGTTGTTGTTTGGTCAGTATATTGGTGTTTGGTTTCTTATGCATGCATTTGCAGTTGCACTAATGTTGTGCCATATTTATAAAAGCATAGTCTTGACAAGTTAGCAATTTGTATACAACAATTCGAAGAAAGATATTTGAGTTACTAAGACATGCCAAAGTCAACAAATACTCTTTGCAACATTCATATTGTTTAGGGAGGGGGCCAATAAAATAGGTAGATCCACCAGATCCTTGTGGATACTTTAACCATTTTTTTTATTTTATGATATGATGACTTGATTGCTTAGGAGAAAAGGATCAAAAGATCTTTTGAAGTATCAAAGCCTCTCATATGGTAATCGCCTTTGCAAACCTCTCCTCTATAAGCACTTTGTAATGAATAGTACCAGAGATTGTACGAGAAAGGTATTTGAGTGTTACTGTGAGATCGCCTGCGCTTAGGAGGATAAGATTAGTAAACTGTTACAAACAAACTTTCTCAAGTTTCCAATTCTTGAGAAATTTCTTGACATCTCCAAAACAACCCGTCATGATCTCTCCATCAACATTGACATTGTCAAGCACGCTAAGCACGACGCACACGTAAAAATCATCATTCCTCACCCTTATCTCAATAACTTTTCTATATACTCTTATGTTGACATTAAGATTCCTCCCCCCTTCCCGAGTATCAATTATTTTTACAGAGCTTGGTCTGTTTGAACAATACTGATGTGTAGTTGTGCTGTAGGTAATTTATTTATCAGTTTTATATTTATATTTTGCCGACTTTACACTTTTATAACTTAACACTAATGGCGTATACCCGATCAATTTATAGGTTCGTGGTAATTAGGGTGTCGTTCAGTAAGTAGTGAGCATTAATATTTGTATTTATTAATATTCTAGTTTACTAAGTTAAGTATAGTAATTATTATTAATTCTAATTATTCTATTTAACCTAAAACTTAACACAAAATGAGGTTTTCAGCCTGAGGGGGGGGGAAGGAATTGGTCATGAGGTTTTGGTTTAATGAAGCAATAGGTACACATTAACACACAAAGCAGATAAACACAACGATAAAAGAAGTAGTCAAGCACTTGGATGTAAGAAAACGTGTTAGACATTTAATCTAATAGAATGTAGGAATTGTTTATTAGTGCAATGATTGTATTTAATCTCCCCAGTTTTAAAACTTATCCTGAGTAGATAGTCTGTCTCGGAAAGCCAGCCATACAATAAAGGAGTGTTTAGGAATACATTGTGAAAACCAAATCAGCTTCCACCATGATACCACAGGGTGTTGATCAGTCATATCATTATAAGCTGTATGAACAGAGAACTTCATATCCTTCCCATTTCTATCCTTCCAAATAATTCTATCAGCAATCTCATCCACCAAAACTAGGACAGCTATATTAGTAATCATTGGGAACTTCTCATACCACTCCTCTAGCCATTTCCATTGGCCATTATTAATCATCTTATTCACCTTCATATCTCCTTTTAATCTTGCATCATAGAGATCTCTATGAGATAGAAACTGAAACAGCTGGCCACTATTACTCCAGTTATCAAACCAGATTGAAGTGTCAATGCCATTACCAATGATGCTTCTCACATTACTCCTAATGAGATCTCTAATAGTAAGCAAGTTTTTCCATCCCCAACTATCAGCTGAATCAACTGATATGTTAATACAAATAATGTCTAAAAACGTTATTTATATTTTTCGACCTCTCGATGTTTTGATAATAACAAAATGTAAAAACGTTTACGATAAAATTAAACGTTTATAAATTACTAATCGTAAAATTCTATTTCTAAGATTAATCACTTAAGGTATGGATAAACAAATCATTAAACATGATTAGTGATCAAGAAAATATTTTTCTTAAACCTTACATTTCTACAAAAGTGTATTTACAAAAATATATACACAAAATATTTATTCATAAAAGAAATGTTTTATTAAAACAATAAATTTGAAATCAGATTTTTCCTCCCAAAATGGAAGGTTCCAAAACAGATAACACCTTCCCCACTAAAAGACAAAAAGAGGAGCGTACTCTACGGGCGGCCCCCTAACATATTAGGGACCGCCGGGACCGCCAGCAGAGTAACGACTCTTTTTGTCTCCTATAAATACTGGGCCACCCCATCTGAAAAACATAACCTCTTGCCACGAATTTTCTCAGATCTACTTTTCTCTCTTCTTTCTTTCTTTCTCAAACACATATCTTGATCACTAACATATCTTGATCTTGTTTTAAGTGATTAATTCCCTCTTCCTCCCTTCTTCTAATCAAGTGCAAGAGAAGAACAATCGTATTCATCTAGAAACGAATTGTTATCAAGTGATCTCTTTCCTCCTCCTCAAGATCACAAATCTTCATTATATTTTCTTTGTGGTGTTGTGTAAATTGGATTGTGTGTAGATCCAATAGTGTAAATTGTGTATTTGTGTGAATTGGATTGTGTGTCAATCCAAGAGTATATATCTTGTGAGTGTGTAAAGACTTAGTGAAGTCTTAGATTGGTTCTAGCTAAGATTAGGACTCGACATCTAGCTTAGTGTCGGAAAAGAAAGTAAGCGACGTGTAAACGGTTTTCTCCGCCTAAAGGGAGCTTGTTGACATAGTGAAATCTCGAGTGGAGTAGGGCGAAGAGGTGCTTCGTAGCCGAACCACTATAAATCTTGGTGTCTTGGTTTGATCGTTTCTTTCCTTATCTCTTTATATTGTTATTGTTTATTTTGTTCATTACAATAGATAGTTTACTTGTGATTCATATTGTTGATTGATTGATTGATTGACATACAACTCGAATTAAACCATTTCATAAGCAAAGATTTAAAATGCCCAATTAACCGGTAAACTATTCAAACCCCTCTTCTAGTTTCCTACAACCGAGTTGACTCGGTTTTGGTTAGGGTTTGTATAACTCGCCTAAGGCTGTGGTATAATTCGCCTAGCTTGGCAGAAGTATAATTCGCCCAAAGCTTATGGTATAATTCGCCCAAGATATATGATATACTTCCCCCATGGTATACTTCGCCCCACCAAATTGTATAATTCGCCTGTCACTTTCAGTGGTCCACAAACAAACAAAACCTAGATCTAGAAATTTTGGATATGTGTCTCTTTGCTCAGTTAGCTTAAAAGATAAGCAGATTTAAAAATCCAGAAATATTAAGCTTCAAAAAGGTTTTTTTAACAACCTAATAAGCTTGGAAAGAAACTCATAAGTTGTTACAGCTAAAGAAATAAGCTCTAAAAACTCGAATAAGCAGATTTACCACGAGGATAAGCCACGAACAGAAAGCTTTGAAAGTAAGCTTAAGGACAAGATAAGTAGACAAAAATATGCTATAAACATGAAACACAACACACGTATACAGTAACTGTGACAGATTCGAGACATTTTTGAAACTGTTAAACAAATCTATCAATAAAAGATGACAAAGGACAACCTTGACAAAGTGACAGATTTTGAAACTCATAAACAACATAATTACCAACCGGACTATAAATAAATCAAATCGACCCAAGAACGAAAACGTGGTGATGATACCAATTGAAGAATCTAAATAATCTATGATCCGATGGTCTTGGAGACTCAAACCACAAGATAGTCGTTATTCTAGAGAGAGAGAGTAGAGAGAGAAACAAAAGATGTAAAATAAGATGGAAAGTGAAATGATACAAAAGCCTCAACCCCTCTATGAAAGCCATAGAGGGGTATTTATACCACCACACATTACATAAGAATCATATATTGACTATTTTAGTCCCTGTGTGTGGTGATATGGTAAACTATGGTAATTCCATAAATGTCGTCACGTAAAGTGAATTCCTAACAATATGTGGGAAATACCCACAGATTTCCCACAAAAAATATAGTCGTTATGTTTTTGTCTACTTACACATTCCCACGTTACTTAGTACGTCTTCATATATGTTTTTGTAGTTTCATATTATATGCGTTTGTTTATAGATGTACCTATTTATGTGAGTATCGCAAGTGTACGTGTTGGTTTAGGTATAACCTTTTTGTCTAACAAATCATTACATACGTATGAATATCTACACGCAGGGACGAAACCGGGATACAATTGGACCAGGTGCATTTACGAAAATTTATACGAAATGAGAAAGACAAAATTTTGGGAACATGTGCACTTAGGAAAAATTTAACAAAATTTAACACTACGCCGCAAAATTTTACAATATTTAACACTACGCCGCAAAATTCCATGGGGGTCCCGGGACACCCCCTGGTTCCGTCCCTGTCTACACATATGTGTTCCGCATGTCCGTTTCTGACATTCATTGTATTGATAGATGTTTTGTATGTAAGTATACGGACGTGTATATGCGTGAACATGTAACTATATCAAAAAAAGCAAAAGAGAACGATTATGTCCGTGGGAAAGTCGTGGGTAGTTTCCCACGGATTACCTACCAAATTGATAAATCCGTGAGAAATCCGTGTGTAAATACCCACAGATTTCCCACCAAAAATATCGTCTTTATGTTTCTGCCTACTTACACATTCCCACTTACTTAATATGTATTTGTAGCTTCATATTATACGTGTTTGTATAACCTTTTTGTGCTTTGAGTCTAACGGGTCAAATGGTTTGTGCGTATAGTATATAATCGAAATCTTCATGCGTTCACTTTACATGCAACCCGTCCTCCCGTTTTTTATCCCGGTGATCTTCTCATTCTCTGTTAAGCATCACACGTGTCCTTAAAAGTCTATATACGTATTTATTTATAATAAATTCCCAAACCTTCATTCATCTTCTTTCTCTCTCTCACCTGAAACACACACACCCTAACACAAAGAATGTAAAAGTTGAGAAAACACACCCACAAGGGTTTTTTGGCGAACATAAAATGATTTTGGGGGTGTTTTGATCTTCATACATGATGCCCAATAGTTGATGAAGAGGAAACCTTTATATTTGAGGGGTTTTGAATATATTTTGGTTTTGATATCTGACCAAGCAAAAAGACTAGAGTTGGATTTGTTCGAGGGTTGTTGCTCAGGAGATTACTGATGCTGCATATCTCTTTATCGTTTGTTTATACGTTAATCTCGCGAGGTAAATATTTCTCATTTTTTGTTTATATGATTGGTTAGTTATTATTATGTGATTGAGTTATTAAAAATTTTGATTATTGGCTTAATTAAGTGATAATTTTGCGTGTTTGCTTATCCATAAGCTGATACGGTCAGTTTTGATAGCAGCTAATCAGAAAATGTGAGCAAATAAGTAGTAACAATAAGCATTTCCAAACAACCCTAAAATTAAGGTTTTCTTAAGTATATTTGTTTTATTGATGGATTTATTTTAGATTTAGTATGTTGAGTAAATTTAAATGTTTAGCAGGAGTTGGTTCGAAGTATCTTCACAACAACGACTATATGAAGATATCCTGTCCGAGAACATAAATAAAGGGTTAACTTAGTAGGCGATGAAAATAAGGTATCATGGATTTTATTTGTTAGTTCCATGATACTCAATTATGTTTAGTACTTTTTATGATATTCAGATTTTATGGTGTTTGATGACTGCTTATATCTTATGGTGTTTCAATGCTATGTGAAATCGGTTCTTGATGTATTTTGACAGAAAACTGTGTCGTTCTAAACGACTGTTATGATGCTTTATAATATAAGTGACGAGATCGCTTTGCTTCAAGTTATGTTACTGAAATTGTTCAATGTCTGAGAATGGCCGTATCTTGGTGGGGGCATTTATACTAACGCAGCCATGGCGGTTATTCCAGAACGGTCATATTTTGGCATGGCGTTTATACTAACGCAGCTATGGCAGTTTCTCTGGCTTTGTGAAATCGGTTATTGATATATTATATAGGAAACGAGGTCGTTTGATTCTGGGTTATGTCACTGAAATTGTATCAAGCGTGCGAACGGCCGTATCTTGACGAGGCGTTTATATTAACGCAACCATGGCAGTTGTTACGACTTTCTAATCATGTGTAATTATGTCCGCGAGACAATTCAGAAGGTGTTAAAAAGGTTCAAATTGTCTAGAGTGGGAGGACGGCCGTATTTTGGCGTGTCGTTCTTTTGGGATGCGAGTACTTGCCTGCCATCTTTTTACCGATACTAACGTGCTATATATGGCACTAATACAATTGAAATGGATAATTGTTGCATCAAATCGACTGTGTTCAGAATCATAGTGTTATGGAACTCATGAGATGAGTTAGAATTCAATTGATTGAACTTTTAACCGGCCTCGGTTAACATGATTTAGCTCCAATGAGTTTGGGTTTATCTCATAGTTCGCGTTGAAATTGAAACTTGGCTTTGTTCTTTTTGTTTAAAATTATGATTTTTTGTTCGGGCTTGTTTATACTTTTGGCTTATGCTCCTTCGATGCCACCGCTCTTTTCATTGCCGTTATCTATGGCGTGCAACGATACGACGATTGCGTGACGATGGTAATAGGCTCATTGGCTGCGAAATAAGCCGGCTGATAGCATATGAATTGTTGCACTTTGGCAAGCGTGTAATTTGGCCATTGTGTACTTCAACGTAAAAAGAAAAAAATCCATTTATTTTGCAACTGAATCGAGTTGTATCTTGGCGGGGCAGCATGTGAACATGTTTGCAGCCATGTCGGGTCAATTTTTTTCAGATACATTTATGCTAAATCTTCCGTTTTTAGTTTCGAGATATGACGACGGGCCTCCATCTACAGCCAAAGATTAAATTGTAGGTATGTTGTTTAATTTAACAATACCCTTTTGACAATTTCGTCTAATTTGTTGTATTAAAGGAATGCCTAATTTGGGATATGGTGAAGGAAGCTCGATATTATGATATTCTTGGGGTCAAACTTTGAATGTGCGGGCGGCGGTGAAGAGACAAAAACACTAGACTGGAGAATGAAGTCGCCGGTGTGTATTTTGGTTTCTCCGGCGAACCTTGCTCCGTCGTTTTTACTCTGGACACCAATAGTAAGTCTGATCATATTTTTGTTAAACTGTTATATTTCCCATTCAATAGAATTCCGTTTTTACTTTAACAATGAAACATGCAATTTGGCTAAACTTTAGGGACGTAACATGCAATTTGGCTCAACTATGTGGGACGATTTTTGCACTTTGGCTAAACCTTAGGGACGATTTTTGCACTTTCAAACTATTTGAGACGAAACATGCAATTTGGCTAAACCTTAGGGATGATTTTTGCAATTTACTCTTAGTTTAATGGGTATGTTTGGCGAAATGGGCTGGGGCTAGGGCTGGGGCTTGCGTTGAGGCTGAGGCTTATATTATAAGTCAAAGTTAGAATTTGTATTTTTTAAAACTTGTTTGGCAAATGGGCTGGAGCTGGGGCTTATTATTGTAAAATTACTAAAAATGACATAATTAAATAAATTTTTAGTATATGTTAGATATTTTTGTGGGTATATAAGTAATTTATGGTTCAAAAGCCCCGGGCTAAAGTTTTTAGCCCCTATTATGAGGCTTATATTATAAGCCGACTTATTTTAAAAGCCCTTTCATAAGCCCGCGTGACAAACGAGACTTGTTTTATAAGCCGGTTTATTTTAAAAGCTCAAGCCCTCATAAGCCCCCATAAGCCCCTAAACAAACACAGCATAGTGTCAACATTATCACTGTGTTTTCTAAAGATATAAATGTAAGTCCTTATTTATGGATTATTGGTCTATACTTGATATTTCATTTAAATACTAGTATATATTTTACTTCCTTTGTGCATTAACAAGTGATCTATATCACATTTGTGGATAACGGAGTAATATGCGGACACACTAATTTTCTATGCTCCCAACCAGGATTTCCTCGGCATTTTGCTCAAATAGTCCATGTATGGCCTCGACATTTTCATTTTAGAGGGGATGTGTTGCAGTTGTGGAAACGCTTCAATAAAATCCGAGTAATCAATTCGCTTGCCAAACTTAGAATTGACGAAGTCCATGTGCAGCTCAGGCATATCTAGGTAGCGCCCATACCCTTCCTGCAAACAATAAGCATTGTGTAAAATGAGTCCAACTGATATTTTAAAAAGAATAGATATTGATTTGAAAAGCATGCCAAAGAACAAAACCATATTATTAAGTTAAATGGGAGTTTAATTTTACAAGCTTTCAGATTAAAAATGTACCAGCAAGCATATTAGGCCGACTAATTAAGGACATGCACACGAGTGCTAATTTTCTATAATAGGCTTAAGGTACTTAAAGCTATAATAGGTTTCACCTACTGCTCTCCTTTTATTTAACCTACTGAAATTCTATAACAACCAGATTAAACCAACCCGACCAACCCGATAACACCCCTAACTATTGATGACAGAAGTAGTTGAAATCTGTTACATTTTTAGTTTGTCAAAAGACGAGACCTCAAAATCCCACCATAAAGAAGCTGGATTTGCAATTAGGTGGATTATTGTCTGAAGGATCTTCTGAGGAAAACGTTGGAGAGTCAACTGATATTCGGGTTGCTGGTCATGGATTAAAATGGGTCAGCTTGGTTGGGATTGGAAAGGGATCCATAAGCTCATCTTCTTTTGCTTATCTCAGTCTTGGTGAGTCTGTTGCATCAGTTGTGAAGCCTTCTCCAGCAAACAATGTTGTCATTGCACTTGCTTCTTCAGAAGACTTAACTCCTGAATCAAAGCTCGCCAATGCTTCAGCAATATAAAAAGGGACCTAACTGGGTACTTATGAAGATATCAGATTCAGATCATCAGGGTCTGAAAAATCAGTTCTCAAGTCTGTCGACCTTTTCGGTCTTTGGATTTGGACCCGAGCTAGAAAAGAATCTCGAGTACACAGAACAAGTTTTCACAAGAGTAATTTTGGAAAAAGAACTTTCAAATGCACCTGCTAATGTGGTCATTCATGTCGTACTAGCAGAAGAAGCTGAAAAGATAACTGTTTCATATAGTGACGTCATGACAGCCAAGATATTGGATACAGAGAAATGCGTATAATTGAAAATGCATTCTTATGTTGGTGTTGTTGCTGCATCTACGCAACTCTTGCTTAAGATATTAATCAAACGCAACAGTAGAAACGAAGTCGCGGAGCCTATGATATAATGATTGTGTCATAATTTAAACATAAATACTTTAATATGCGAGTATGAAAGTGTTTAAGGGCTGTCTTAAGGGCAGTCTTATGGGTTTCCAGTATAAAGCAATGAACATATATTGTTAGAGTCAAGTTGCGAGCTCTGGAGGAGGAAAAGTTGCATTACAGCGGCGGTTAATCCAACGTCCGCCTTGAAGTTGATTTTTAGATTGTATGAAGATATTGATTATGGTCGAGATGTTAAGGTGGCGAATTAAAGTCCAATACATGGAGAGATAGAAAGAGAGAGGCCAAAATTGAAAACTCGAATGAGAACAGCAAGGTGTTCTAGTTTTTCACATTTCCTGAACTTTGTTGAGTTAGCACAGAAGTGCATGTTATTTTGAAATAAGCTCATATGAAGCGGTAAGTGTAATGTACATGTTATTTAAAACCGCTAATGAACTTGACTCGTTGTTTTTATAGAACTCGAATGCACACAAGATTTTAGTGACTATTATAACACATACAATATCATGAACTAGGTGATGTGTGGCTTTTTGTCATATGGCTCTTTTTCGTTATAAAGCACATGTAATGTATGTAAGTGGGTGGTTTTTTAGATATTTAGTATAAGTGTGTTGGGCGTACAATCTATTTGTTGCCTGAGAATACTAATACTACTAATAAATCATACCTAAAAGTTCAAATGTGTATATTTTTTATGCATTATTAATTTAGGCACAGTTGGAAGAAGAATTGGTGCAACAAGAAGAGAATGTTCGTCCAGAAATCGCTCTAAGGTAGGAATTTGAGGACCAACGAGCAGAGGATTCTCGTGTATGGCAAGAGAAGCTTAAGAAGCTCCAAGTATTATGCTTGAAACATCGCCACTTCCCCCTCTCACTAACTAATATATAGTAGTTGACAATAGTATCCTTTGGTATTTGTAGTTGAATTTTGCTATGTTGAACTTGTAATTCGAATGTACAATCCGGATTTGGGGATTGTGAAACATGACTGGAATGGATTACGTTCTTTTTAAATACAGTAATAGTGTATTTTTCGTTTTTATTGTTTTATAGATTTGTTGTAATTGTGTGTTTTCGATGATGATTACCGACATATAACCGTTAGTAAAATCCGTCAGTAGTTTTTGAAATTCGTGTGTAAATTCTGTCAGTAAAGTTACCGACAACGATATTACCGACATACATTTTCAGTCAGGTTCCTTAATTAAACCCGACAGATTACCGACGGATTTGACTGTCGGTGTTGCCCCCTCTCACTAACTAATATATAGTAGTTGACAATAGTATCCTTTGGTATTTGTAGTTGAATTTTGCTATGTTGAACTTGTAATTCGAATGTACAATCCGGATTTGGGGATTGTGAAACATGACTGGAATGGATTACGTTCTTTTTAAATACAGTAATAGTGTATTTTTCGTTTTTATTGTTTTATAGATTTGTTGTAATTGTGTGTTTTCGATGATGATTACCGACATATAACCGTTAGTAAAATCCGTCAGTAGTTTTTGAAATTCGTGTATAAATTCTGTCAGTAAAGTTACCGACAACGATATTACCGACATACATTTTCAGTCAGGTTCCTTAATTAAACCCGACAGATTACCGACGGATTTGACTGTCGGTGTCGCCACATTTTCTAGTAGCGTATATTGTGGGAAATATGTGGATAATTTTATACACGGACCCACGGTAATATCTGTGAGAAAATAGTCAACGCCAATGGGAATTTTTGCGGGAAAATATTTACCCATAAGGGTTTTACACACAGAACGAATCCGTGTGAAATCTGTGAAAAAGGGCATGTTCACACTGTTTTTCCCACACCGTGGGTAAAACCAGTTTTTCTAGTAGTGCAAATATACCATCTAATTCCTCATTTTTTCTTAGATAACCAATGGAAATAGTGCATTATATTTGTGTGAGAAAATGAAGAAAATTGTTGGTGATTATTAAAAGAGAAAATCAAGTTTGAACATATTATATTTTATAATCTTAAATCTCGGAAATCAGTTGTTACCAATACCAACAACCATGATAACGACTATTATTAGAGCATCCATTATGCTATTTCAAAAATAGGTCTAACAATTTTTTTACCATAGTGAGGAACCATTTCATATCTAGGTGGCATGAAAAGGTCTAGAATTTTGAAGAGAGAATTTATGTACCATGATAATATTTAATTTATGTTTGAACAATTTATAAACCTCAAAAGCTTTATCTATAGTGAGAATAGGTTCATGATTTATAAATTAATGACATTGTAAGATGTGACAAATTTATAAACATTTTTAAAGGTCCACTATAGTAGATGCCCTTAGTAAAACTCTTTCCTAAAGTTTTGATCCTCTAAACTCCCTCCTATTCGTACGGATCTAAAAATTATCTGCATTAAAGAATTCTTTCCCTCCATATTTTATCAGTCCGTATTAATCTCACCATTGTTTACGTTTTTGTTAAAATTGAAAAAACGGCAACATAGTTATTTCATTTTTTTTGGGTTACCTGGGTTTCCGACTCGACACTGCGAGCCGTCGAATCTCAAAGCGAATACCTTTTTGAATAGCCCTGAGGCGCATGTGAACCTCCGTGACCACAAGAAAAAGAACATTTGAATACCTGCATATTTTGAGATAAAATGTATCGTTGCCTAATGATAAATTATACAATTGAAAACTAGATTTTTTATGTGTATTGCGACGAAATCATCATATTTGTTTCTGATAAATCTAGCTACTTCATGTAGTTGTCTAGCTCCTTGTAGTTGTCTAGCTCCTTGCTAGTTTCTAATAAAGTTGCCGTTAAAAAAAAAAGCTACTTCATGTCAAGTCAATAACTTATAAAAAAATCACCAATTCAGATTTAGAGAAGAAAAAAGCCACTAACAAGACCGTAAATGAACCGAATGTTCACCAAATCGTGCATGAACCATTTGACGGGAAGTTCATTTATGCTTGTTTCTTTGTTATGAACATGAACAAGAAATTATATCCATCGAAAAGTTTATGTTTTTCTTATTAACGTATTTGCTCTATTAATTTAAAGGGTAAAAGCTATAAATGCTCTGCCTACTTACAAAATGGTCCAAAATGAATAATCAATGTTAAAAACACTCATTATGCATAATATACCGGGTTTTTGATTCATCATGCATATTTTTTACATATGCATAATGAATCATAAAGAAAAAGTATGTTATGCATAATGAATCATAAAAAAAAGTATGTTATGCATAATGAATC
>BQNB010028203.1:45309-56889 GCA_026074375.1 Tanacetum coccineum | reverse complement strand
GCTCCTGAGTCAGCTAGAGTTTGTTTATTTGAAGCAAACATGTTGTATCGAATGATTACAATGCAAACTTGGATCGTTTTAGAGATAAAGACTCGTAATCGTTAATTTACGAGCAATAACAACTTTGTTTTGTATTACAACACTTTGAATGATGTAACCTTGAAGATACGAAACCTTGATTTCTTTTCAAAGTCTAAGTAACAGGAAGATTTTATACGAAAGCTTAATTTTAGAAAATTAGAAGATACGAAACCTCTCTAACTATGTTACGAAACCTAAAGTCTGAGTTATGAAACCTATGAAACAGTGTTACGAAACCCAAAATCTGTGTTACGAAACCTCTTACACTGAGATACGAAACCTTCCAATATGAAATCTGAATTATGAAACCTTCAATTAGGAAAGTTATGTTACGAAACCAAGTCTTACGAAACCTCAATGGTACGAAACTGTTTCAAAACTGTAATACGAAACCTCTGCTACGAAACATTTAGTTACGAAACCTTCTGTTATGAAATTGTGGTACGAAACCTTTCATATGAAACCTGTGTTACGAAAGCTTGAAGTACGAAACCAAAACCAATTTCTTGATACGAAACCTCCAGTAACGAAACCACAGATATACGAAAGCTCCACAATTTACGAAACCAAGCGGTTACCGAAAGCTCCAATATATGAAACGACCTTTCGTAAATTCCACTTTTCCCTTACTTTCTTAAATTCCAAGAAACCTCCTACTTTCGTAAATTCTTAGCTATGAAACTTAATAAGAAACCTATCAATTTGATTTTTAAGCAGTTTAAAGTCATAATATCAATGTTATCTTTTTAAATTGACTAAGTTCTATGTTATGGAAGCTATTGACAGTTTTACGAAAGCTAATCTATTTTACGAAAGCTAAGAAACACTTACGTATGGCAGTTACCGAAAGCTCAACTAAAGATATGAAAGCTCAAAAACTGTTTTAACGTGAAAGCTATTATCCCACCTAAAAACAGTTAACAAAAAGCCTATATAGCTTGTTTTACGAATCCAAGTCATACGAAACCTCAATGGGTACATAAACTGTTTCAAAACGTAATAACGAAACCACCGCTAAAACGAAACATTTAGTTACGAAACCTTTTGGTAATGAAATTGTGGTACGAAACCTTTCATATGAAACCTGTGTTACGAAAGCTTGAAGTACGAAACCTCCTGTAACGAAACCACAGCTATACGAAAGCTCCACAATTTAGGAAACACGGATTACCGAAAGCTCCAATATAATGAAACAACCTTTCCATTAAATTCCATCTTTCCCTTACTTTCCCTTGAAATTCCAAGAAACCTCCCTACTTTTGTAAATTCGTAGCTACGCAACTTAATAAGATAACCCTAATAATCAATTGATTTATTAAGCATTTTAAAGTGATAATATCCCATTGTTATCCTTTAAATATGACTAAGTTCTATGTTATGAAGCTATTGGAACATTTTTTAAAGAAGCCTAATCTATTATAATACGAAAGCTAAGAAAAACACTTACGATTGGAAGTTACCGAAAGTTCAACTAAGATAAAGAAATAGCTCAAAAAATGTTTTACGAAAGCTATTTCCCACCTAAAAACAGTTACCAAAACCTATTTCCTGAATTACGAAAGCTATCAAATTCATATTTTTTTCGATCAAATTCAAATCTAAGCAAGTATTTTCATAAACTAGTTATTAAACCTACAAATTGATGATTACGAAAGGTATATTTCAGCGTTTTAAGATAAAAAAAAACTCATCAAATCGTAAATCTAACACTTAGCGTCTACGAAACCTACAAATCTCTTCGTTACGAAAGCTGCTTGATCGAAAAATGATACGGTTAAGCTCGATTTGATCCACGAAACACACACTAGATCTCTCCCGGCTTTGATACTACTTGTTATGTCATGTTTGCACTATAGTATCGTACGAAAGTTATAGGATTATAAGAAAGGAGCTCGAGAGTATTTTTCATCATTTTCAAAGTTTTTCGCCAAAGGGAAAATAGAAATGGGAGAGAGAAGCGAATTACAAAATTTAAGAGACTTGTATAAATACCCCTCTTAGATAGGTATTTATACTTATTGCTATTCCTATTCTATTTTCCTAACTTTAGTCAAACCTTAGTCAACATTACTTAACTTTGACCAAGATAGACTTTATTGCATTATAATCACTAATAAAACTATAAACTATACAAAGACCAATTTTTTTAATGATAAACACTTTTCTTGAACCTAACAAATCATCTAAGTATCAAGATGATATATGTTAGGGTTGTGTGTACAAGACTACAAGCATTATGAGGTCTGGAAATAGTGGTGGAACATTGGTGAGTTGGGGTGGTGATAGTGGTGGTGGCATGACGAGATAAAGGGGGTGTTTGGATCATAGGATCCAAGGATCCTCACCACTCCTTCCTCCTTTCCCAATTGATTTCTATGATGGTATGTAAGATATGAAGTTCCAGGTACCAAAGGGGGTCTATTTATAGTTTTCTAACACTTGGGGACCAAGTTAGGGTGTATATGATCGGTTTTTGGGAGTAAATTCGCATTAATAGTTGATCAGACAAAAAGTGCGATGCACAAACTTATTTGTGCGCCATACTTAGGCTTACTGAAAAGTGCACCGCACTTTATTGTAAAACCGGCAAACTTAACTCCATTTTCAGATCTTGAACCAAAAACGAAAGTTGTAGATAATTCTTTTCCCGTTGTGTGGTCTCCTGAATCAACTCAATCCGAGTTTGTATGCTCAAGTTATGGCCAAAACAGTGGACAAGTGTCGGGAGATCTTTAACTTGAGTTCTTTCTTCGTTTAAGCTTCAATTCTTCGTGTTTCCTTTTGTTTTCTTCCACGACACGTCTCATGAACCTACAATAGCAACTATAATCTAATAAGTGTCGAAAGTTTATATAAGCCCACCGCCGGCCCCCGGGCACCCCGCAGGACAAAACAGACTCCGGCAACACACACCAACCACTACGCCGCCCCGAACGTATCCCTTGATCACGCGGTGTTCCACAACAAATCCCCCCCTACCTCCCTACCCTTCCCTATACACCCCCCCCACCCCACCCCCACCCCCACACCACCCCCCACCACACCCCCGTCCTCGTCCCACCCCACCCCCTCGCCACACCCCCTCCCCTATCCTCACAACCACACACACCAACAAATACACCACCCCCCAACCCCCCACCCTTCCGGCCCCCCCCCCACCCACCCCACCCCCCCCCCGCCACTATCAACACCTACCCACCAACATCCCCACAACCCCCACCCACCTCCCCCTTAAATAACCCGAACAAACCAAAACCGCACACCCCCCCCCCCTCGTTTTTACGTCTCTCCTCCTACCCTATAATACCCCCACCCGATCTACCCCCCCCACCCTCCACCGCACACCTCGTGACAAACCCAACCCATAATATACCCCCCTTTCCCCCCCTACAAAATAATTTAAATAAACCCTTACCCCACCCACTCACCCAACCCCCTTCCACCACCACCCCCCAAACCCCCCCCCCCCCCGTCACCCCAACCTCCCCCCCCCGCCTTCCCCCCCCCACCCCACTCCCACCCTTCCACCCCCCCCCCCAAACCCAACCCACCCCCCACACCCCACCCCAACCCCCCAAACCCCCCCACATACCCCCCCCCCCCCCACCCATCCACCCCCACCCAAAACAACCCTCACAATATGCCCCCTCCACCCCTGCACTGAAAGTCAAAGCCGCCCCTCCAAAACATAAATCCATCACCATAACTCCGCACTCGTCAGTGTGGGTCCTACGCAACCACCTCATCGTCCACCTCATGGACGCCTCAACATCCCACCACTTCCACACACACAAACCGACGGTGAACCCACGCCTGAACATCACTTCTCCAACCCACCCCCCCCCATCAAAACCTCGAAGTACATGTGCTCACAGAAAATCCCAGGCCCCCTGACGCATCACCAGAGGACCCCAGACCGGGACGCATCATTTTTAAAAAAAACTGAATAACGTAATACCTATCCTTGATAGTCGGGGGGCACGACGGCACCCCCCCCCCGCCACACCCCCCACGCCCCCCTTCCATGCCCGATAACCCTCAGATACAAAACAAACTAACCGCAACCCAACAAAGTGTATACCTATCGTTTTCTTTTTCCTTCTAATCTCACGCCACCATCTCAAAACCTACAAAAGCAACTATAATCAAATAAGTGTCGAAAGTAAATATATAAATTGACCAATATATAATCTATATAATCTAAATAATATATATAACCTATCATAACTATATAATAAAAAAAAATAAAACAATATAATATATACTATAATAAATATATATAAATATATTAAATATAGCACGGAAAAACACATATAGAAATAAGCTAAAATGTGGCGTTATCAAAATGCCCAACAAAAAAATTACTTAAAACTTTTGCTAATTGCTTCCTCGAACATCAAATCTAAGAAAAGAAATTTAGAAACAAGAAAGGTCCAGTTGACTAAAATAAATAAAATTTTAAAAGTGATCATATAATATTGTTGGTTTATTAAAATTTAAAGGGCACAAAAAGGCGCAAACCACCCCCCCCCCCCACCCACACAACACACACACACTTAAGAGTTATGCTGTCCTTAAGCAAAGTAAGAAAAAAAAGCTTTTCAAAACAAAATAGATTATGAAAAATATTTTTTATTTTTTTAATAATGCGAAAACCGAAATATTTGACCAATACCCAATGATCTTCAAGCTGTTATAACATGACTAAGCACATCACGAATAAGGAAAAAATTATAATTCACTCAAACACGTATTGATGTAATAAAGGGTAAAAAAAAGGTTTACCATAATGCTCAGGACTCAAATGCTCAGAAAACTTGATATTCATTAAGTTACCAAAGGCTTTTGTACAAGAAACAAAACTACACCTACGTGGCGTAAGCACCATGTATAAATATTAAAATAGGACTTTTATTCGGGTTGTAACGTTAGGCTAAGGGATAATAATGGTGTGGATAAGGCATGGGAAATATATACTGGAATTGGTTTTATAATTATAATACATGTCGAAAAGTCAAAGAACCCATGTTGCTAGCTACGACAATCCACAAACCCGTGAGGTTATCGAACCTCTTATCAATATATTCGGCACATATCATAATATATCAATACATCGCAAGTGCCAACAACAATCCAACTCTTATTAAAAAAAAGAAAAAATTACATGTTTCGTCCCTATGGTTTATACCAAATAACAAATTTAGTCCCTATTTCATTTTAAGTACACCAATCGTCTCTAATTTTGAAAGTTGTAACCTCGAAAATCCCTATTTTTGGATGGTTGTTAACTTTTTTCGTTAACTCTATTTAGTGGAGGGGTATTTTCGTCTTTTTACGCCTGTCACTAGCTTTTTTCAATGGAGTATTACAAAAGTTAAAAAAATCAAACATCTCATTTTTTTTTATTCTTCACCTCTACCAATTACATATTATTTACAAAATCAAAAACACAAATCACAAACTAATCTTTTCACTCTATCATTCACATATTTTTTCCGAAATCATAAACAAAATCAATGAATATCAAAAACACTAATTTTTAAAAAGTAAAAATCATACGGCCAAATTCGGCCACCACCAGATTCCGACAACCACCAAATGCCGACCACCGCTAGATTTCGGCCACCTCCTCTCTTTAAACTCAATTTCACTTCTTTCACCACATAAAAGCCCGATCCTTGTTCTGTTTTCTCAAATATACTATAATCATTCACAATCAAATAAAAACAAAATTGAAAAAACCCAGATCTTGTTGTAACCACGGTTGTACAGACCTATCTTTCTTTAAAATAAAACACCACGTTCTCCCTTTTCCTCCTCCTTTAAAATATAACAGCATGTTCTCCTTTTTCCTCCTTCTTTAAAATATAACAGCATGTTCTCCCTTTCCTTCCTTAGTGAAAATACAAGAGACATATCCTCTTCAAATCATCCAAACCATACTTCTTTACCTTATCCCCATCCCTATTCGCTTTCTTATTCGACTGAACATAAAACTTATTAGGGATAGGTGGATACTAGTGACTCATATATTAGTTAAACATGAAGCCATGGCTTGTGACCGGGCAAAAGTTGTAGGTCATCATTTTTAGTGAAAAATGATTGTAACAGAAATATTGTTTTAGGGAAATATTTCTAGGTTTCGAACGGATTCAGATTTGGTTCAAGGGTTATTTATTTGATGGGAGGTTAAGGGGGTTTTTTATTTGATGTGAAATTTTGATTTAGGGCTTCGATTGTTTTTTTAATTTCTGGTTTTCATTATGTTCTTTGGTTGAGTTTTTAATTTCTCTTTGGGTTGTGTTCTTGATTTAATCTTGTTCTTCATTTTTGTTTGGGTTGTGTGAGATGTAAGAGATGAATAATATGTAGTGGTGATGAAAATAGAATAAAATGAATATTTATGTTTAGTGGGGTGGTTGGTTTAGTGTTGTTCCAGTGTCAATGAAGTGAATAAGTTAAAAAGACCACATTACCCCTCCACTAAATAGAGTTAACGAAAAAAGTTAACCACCATCTAAAATAGGGACTGTCGGGGTTACAACTTTTAAAATTAGGGACGATTGGTGTACTTAAAATAAAATAGGGACTAAACTTGTTATTAGGTATAAACCATAGGGATGAAACGTGTAATTTTTTCTTTAAAAAAGTTCTCTTTTTTCTTTATTTTTTTATTTTTTTTCGATATATATATATATATATATATATATCACATATCTGTATCACAAAACTAACAATTCCCCCACACTTTGAATAAGCATATACCACAAAAAAAATACGAAATATGAAGTTTTGAACCTTCGACTTCGTTGAAATGGTACAACCCTCGTAACAAAGTGCGAACAAACTTTAAGCAAAAATCAACCAATCATACCAAGCAACTAGCAACCAACCATTTAGACTTTCGATAAGGGGTAAGGCTAGGCTAAAGGTTATGTTTTTTTAGTATTTTTTATTTTTATTTTTTGTGGACGAGAAAAATGAATAGAATTGCTCGACAGGTTAAACTAAGGTTATCTAGCACTAAAGATGAGTGCTACAGAAGGGTTTTATTTAGGTGGTTAGCTAATAAATGTAATTAGCTAAAAGAATAAATAATGTGTTAAATGGATGGGCTAATTTGGTTTAAATCCTAAGTTGCCTCTTTATCATATAAAAATACATATATCACGCGAACGTGATCTCACTGCGGTCTCGTAATGATTTCATGCACAAGTTCTAGAATCAATAAATCACCGCCACAGTCATAAACAAAGGAATCAAGCATAAAAGATGTATGCTAATAATAATAGGCTCAAAATCCTCACATATTTACTAGAGTGGTTATAAATGCGCAAGTAATGTCATTGATCCCGAGTCGAATCTACTTTATCAATCAGGACACATCTCTGATTTTAAAAACTTTATTTATTTACTATGTTTTTTTCTAATATATTAACCTAAGTGACAAAAGAATTTAAAAACAATATTAGATTTTTAGATTACCGAGGGCAAAAGTTTAGACTTTTAATAATGAGTCTAATTTTTCTAATTCATTTTTCCCTCACACTTAAGTTGGGCAATATGCGTAATAAGAAAATAACTTAAAAGTAGGATATGCGGGAAAAATAAATATAAGAGAAACGAGACTTCCCGGTGCTCATAAGTGATCAGTTGAATTCTGAAAGATACGGCGTTAAACGGAACACCAACATAAGCATGTGAATTCAACCACATATAATATAATGATCCGAATATATGTCACCAAGTGTAAGACTTCATCCGACCAACCTAAGCTTAACCTGTTTATTATATCTGCAAAATAGACAACTACAAAAAATGTAAAATACAAAGCACACTTTCATAGGCACCACGGTTGCATTTAGCGTATGCAACAAGCCTTTAAACCCTTCGGTTTCTCAAGTGGATGAGTTATAGTCTCGTGAGGGTTTCCAACGAACAAACTTACAAAGTTCGAAAACAATTTTTTATTACAGAAATCGAGTACAAAACACACGGGCACTATGCGTGTCAAATTTATCAAACTGCAAAGTTTTTTCGTTTTATATTAAAAAACTATTCTTCACAATTTACTAACAACAAGCACACACAAAACACGATGAAATGGAAATTAAAATAGAAAGAAAAATATAATAAATATTATTCAAACATTCACAAATACATACGAAAGAAAAACAAAGGCGAAATAAAATCTTTTTGGATTTTTAGTTTTAAGGACAAGCATGCACTTTTTATATAAGGTACGAAAACTTATAATGACTAACCAAAAAAATCAATACAAAGATTTTTTTTTATTAATTTTTGTTTATTATTATTTTTGGGTTTTCAGTTTTTATAACACGAACTAGTTAATAACAAGTGAAAGTGTGAGGCACAAGTTCATTTAAGATATATTATTAATATATAACACAACACCCATACAAAACAAACTATGTTTCAAAAACTAAATGTATCGAAAATATTTTTTGCAGACAAAAAGTGCGTCACGCTTAAAAGAAAGTGTTGCGTATATCGAGTCTATTTTTATATTATTTTTCAAATATTCAAACTAGTATCACGCTAAAAATATAAAAAGTGTGCCGCACAACAATATATGTGTGGCGATTTTATTATGACAGAACATATATTTTCAAAATTTTACACTTTATTAATTAAGAACACAAATACATTCACAAACACAGACAAACATGAACACAAAAACTAATAGATTAACAAAAAAAGAAACAAAAAAATCTTTTTTTTATGCTTTATAATTTTTTAACATAATACATAAACATGCAAACGAGCACACATAAACAAGCAATCCAATAAATGTAAACAAATATGAATGACAAACAAAATTAATTTAAATGATAAAGACACGACAAGAAAAATATTTTTTTTCAAGACCGAGAAGTGCGGCACACAAAAAAATTTCAAAGTTTTTGATATTTATGAATTTTTACAAATTACTTAACAAAACAAACAAATCATGTATAATGAAACACAAATGACTAGTAAACATATAGAACAAGCACCATATGCAATCACAAACAAACTAGAAACATATATATATATATATATATAACGAATACAAATGAAATGCATGCAAGCTAAGATGCAAGATCAAATAAAAACACATTACAAGTATTCACATAACTAAAATAAATACATCCGATTATTATTTTTATACAAAACTGACTTTTTTGTTATGTAGGTGCAAAGTGCGGCGGACAAAGTTAATTGTGCGGCGTACTTTTTGCAAATTTTCAATTTTTTATTTTTCACATATGTAATACAAGAGAAATAGTAAAATAAACAAACATATAGCATAATTTATTAAATTAACAGGAATATGCAAGAAAACAAAATAAGCAAAAACAATTTAGAAAAATTCTTTTTGGTTTTTTTTAATGGCAAACTAAATATTCATAAAATTACGAGACGTATAATCATATAAAACATAATTTCAAATGATCACATACATGAGACTAGCAACTTGGGGGTTTTGTGTTACCACTGAAGTTAATCAACCAAAGAAGAACATGATCACCGGACAAAAGTGCGCCGGTTTTGGTGTGAAACCGGCATACTTCGGTTATAAACCTGCAAAATATCAAATGAGAACAGGGGAAGTGCGGCGCACTCCACCAGAAGTCTGGCACACTTACAGCAACATAAGACAATTTTAAGAGATTTCAAGGGATTTAAACACACGTAAGATGCACAAGACTAGCAAACAATTTACAAACAACTAAAACAAATCCCCGGTAATGGCGCCAAAAAACTTGATGTATGTTTTACAAGCTTTAAATTTATAATACTAGAAATACCAATTTTTGAGTAAAAACACAACATTCGGGCAAGTATACCCTATCGAGCGTAATATAGTATTAGGTAAGTCCAGGTTAATCCACGGGATTTGTAGCAATTCACATATTGTTTATCAAGTAACAAGCTAAATGATTGTCACGTATCAAATAGCCAAAACGTGTGTATAAAGCAAGCAAGAAACAAGGCATAATCCACATAACAAGATAGATATAGATAGAGCAAGACTTTATATAAACAAAGCATACAAGTCATATATGACGGGTAATCATAATAACAAGCATATCTACCAAATATGCAAAGAAAATCTTTCGCCATATCATTCTAAGCATATCAAGTGCATTAAATATGGTTTATATCAAAGATGCTTACAAATGAATTCCTCCTAACCCGATCGGTCAACATAAGGAAGTGTCTTAAACATTATTCCACTTGGTTTGTTTATCAATTTACCACACAATTCTCATAAGTATGATATTGACATGCCATAGACAGACGGTTCAAAATACATCAAGACAATTAACCCTTTCGGTCTATTTGCTTATCTCTTCCTAAATCAACGTTAATTGATAACATTACTATAATTACAACAGACTTAATTGTTTGACCAAGCAGTATTAACTTTAATACTGCCAGACTTAATATTAGTACTGCCAGTATTAACTAATACTACCAGACTTACTGGTATATTTTGAACCCAGTATTTAAGTCTTTTTTACAAATATAATTTCTAGTCAACCTTATTATATACCAGAATTAAGTTATTCAATATCAATTGTAAATCATCAATACAAATTAAAGTCTTCATCCATAAAGTCTTCATATCATCATTTGCCTTTAATCAACATAAAGTCTTTCCAACCCCCCTTAAGTCTTCATTCATCTTAATGTCTTCAATACTTGAATGGCTCTGTTGACAACTTCTCTTTTAGCAGTGTCTCAGGAGCATTATTATTTAACAGTATACGAAGACTTTTAATACCAACAATCCTCCCCTAATAATGATATTTCTATCTGGATTAATTCTATAATGTTTCTTCATTAAAAGCTTCTTAATCTCAGGAGGATGCTTCAAAACTTCTTTATATCTAAGCAGCTTTATGATTTAAATTTAGGAAATTCAGGGTAATATCTTCATCAACAATAATATCATTTATCCTCCCCTGAGTTTCATCAATTAATGTAATCTCTGCATCAGTATTAATATCACCAATATCAATCCTCCCCTGTTTGGATGCATCATCACCCAAACTGTCTTTATCACTAGAGGACTTTTACTCTTGCAGTCAACTATTCTTTAAACTTCTTCAGTAATCCATTATATCAGCAACATTGACAGTTATGTACATCAAATCATAAAGTTTCAGTCTATTCTCATCACTTCCAGGTGTGTTAACTCCTGTGAGAGGTGAATCATTGAAAATTTTAAATGGATTTGATGTCTCTTTACCAGTTAGCCATTAACTCTGGAGTAGTCAGTTCTTTGGCCACCAGAAAGGTGTATGTCCATGGTTAACTGAAAACCATTTCAACTCTCAGTACTTGAAACATTGGTGAGTTGAATAACATATGGTTTTTGGCAAACCATTATAGCCATCAACGGATTTGATATGCCTTTACCTGTAGCCGTTTGCTCAGGGCTAGTCAATCCTTTGGCACCTAGAAAAGGTAAATTCCATGGTGGATTGA